>CALYDF020007246.1:0-12669 GCA_944474145.2 Dicrocoelium dendriticum | reverse complement strand
AACTAGCAAAGTGAGTTGTTCTGAATGCGTATCAAAGTACGCTGGCATCCGGGCTAAGTAAGCGCCCACTGAACACCGTTGAAGATCACTGGTTGCATATTCGCCAGACGTTACTATCAGCAGGCATGTCTTCATATGGTAAATCAAGTTACCAAGCTGGACATGGTGTTCCTGGAAATTCTGGATGCTCGCTGACGTATTCCGCCTGAAAGCGAATACAATGACACTCGCATAAACCTCAGGGAAGAAAAAGCGTGTTAGATTAGATAGAGATCGCGAAGCCTGGTGGTCTCATCGTGCATTGGAATTGGAAACAGCCGCTGCCGTTGATAATCCGTCTGATACGGGAAACGGGCTGCAGGAGACCTACTGTTAGAGAGACCACACACGAGCAGAGTGGACACCCGATCCACAACTTGTCAAAGCGCTTCAAACGTTGAGCCGAACCCTTTGCAATACAGTTTAACGGATCTGAGTTCTCACTTTTTTTCGGGCACCGAGTACCCTTCTCCCTGAACCGTCTCCTTGAGTCCAGCCTCACACTCAGAATTGGAGTGTGATATCGGACTGTTGAAATTACCCTCTTCATATTCGGAGGACTTGCTCTTGTAGATGGTTTATGCGCATCATTAGTGAAACTTTAAGAGCAGGAAACTGCCTCAACAGACGGGAACGGTTTCGTCATTGTCCCACTTTTCAAGGGAGGCTCACGTTCTGAATGCAGCAATCCTAAAGAGATCAGTCTGATCTCAATCTCCTCACAATGTTCGGGCATGTGTTGGATTTCAGGCTAGCGTACTCGAGGACAATGGAAATCACCCATGATTAGACATTGGGATGACCCATATGGCTTCGGAGATGCGGCAGACAATCCAAACAATAGTTCAAGGGACTGCGATAACGGTACGCCCGAGCAGCTCTCCGCGCCTGAGTTGGATCGGGCACTACAGCTGCTCACGCGTGCTATCATTGCTTCTGTAGACACTCACATGTCTCCCACACAGAGATGCCCGAATGTAGAGCAAGACGCCACCTGGGACAGTCGAGGGTCTATCGCAACCGAGGCATGAGTAGTCCCTGAGCTTGATTTCTTGGACATTCACCCCAGAATTCAGCCATGTCTACGAATTCTACTACGTTTGGCCGCTAGGATGCGACGAAACGACAGAGTTCATGGCATTTGTTCATAAGACTGAATACGCCAATAAAGGCTGCACACAAGCCGTTGCAGGGACCGCCGGGTGTGCTTAAAGTGTAAGTAGCCTGTTTATGCGGAATCTGTTTATGTGGAATCTTGGAAACGACCCGAAAGTTTATGATACGGAGATTTGTTTCCCCATTACGATTTCGTCTTTTCAGCTCATTAATGGTGTAGTTAAGCCGTCATCGATCCACTGAATCCAGATCTGGACGAACATGGATCTTTAAACCTTCCAACCTATTTAAACAGTACAAGAGCAGCATCGGATTGGCTTCGTCTACAAAGGTGCTTTTCACTGGCCGATTTTGTTGATCATCTTTCTTTCCAAGTAAGGTCATTCGCTTCACTTTCAATCTGTCTTCATCCACATCGATTAGCTTATCAGTTGAGCTTTGTAAAAATTCGAAGTCATGATCATGGCGCCTCTTGGATAGATGCGGTTGGATCACTTACTCAAGCTCGTGGAAAATCACGATGGTAAAGCGCCTCTAGTCTGCCAGGATTGATCTTGCAGGGTGAGCATTTCCCCGAGTTTCACCTGGTCTGACTCGCCGTTGGTCCACAGCGGTTGGACTGTTCATTTTCCTGCTTTCTCCGTCCTTGCACTTCCCGCGGGTCTACAGTACACAGGTTTTCATACACTGGGACATTTGTTCCCGTAAAATATGACAAGTTAAAGGTTCGCGTCAGGTGAAATTGGGCTGTCCGTAAGGGCGGGACTTCGAGTTGGTGTGTTTAGCTGGGACGAACAGGAAATCTTACCTGAAACCTGGAGGCGTTTCGGGCTAGCTTGTTGGGTCAAACACATGGAGCTACTCACAACGGAATGATTCACCCTACAAGGTTGCGGTTCTGCTCTACCTATTCCACCTGTATTTCGTTTCGGTAATTGCTTACGCAAAATTTGCATAAAAACATGATGGATTTCACGAAAACATCCGAAATGCTCATCCGATAGCCCAAAGCAGGAAATGTGGATTTTAACGTGACACACAACATGTGAGCGCATCTGTTCGATTTCCGGTAACCTTGGAACATGCACCGATCTCACCAACAACATTTGCGGCACCAATCTCGTTGGAGTTACTCGTCGCTTGTATCTCAGCTATCACTGCACGAAAATGGATTACGGTCATGTGGCTCCTATTCATCTAATGTGACGACAGGTTGGTCGTCATTGTGATAACCAGCGACGATACTTCTGTTACTGTTTACAACGTGAGGTGGGTGTAGCCGACGTTTTTCAAAACTTTGCTACCGAAAACAGCATTCTGCTTATCGCTAGCTTTTCTCGGTTGAGGTGGATCACTAACTTAGCGCTTTGCCGTTGATAGTAAAGAAACATAACTGTTACTCAGAGGCTTGGTACTACTCGCTATGTACCAATCGGCCGCTGGCAAATAACCTACCTAGCTGTCAAATTCGCATGCGGTCCACAGTAATCACATGCACACATAACAAGATCAAATTGACCTATGCTTTCTGCGACCATGTTATAGGATTTTGGGGTCATTTCTACTCGGGCGAATTCATACAGAGTTTTGCATCGCATTGTATATTCGTTTGTTCCACAAAACTCATGGGTCGTACTGTTACGTCCAACACCATGTTAAAATGAGACTCGTGAGTCGTCAGAACCGATCCATGCAGTTAGAGCTAGGGCTCTAACAAGGGGTGAGATGTTACCGCTGCAATTCGTCCTAGGTCAGCATATCAGCCCTCTGTTGACCTTCACAATGTATGGGAAAGCCTTTTCAGTTTGACGACTGGCGTGTATTAGCCGTATCTGTAGGACGGATCAAACGCATGGAAGTGTGCGCTTCACCGACATTGGCCGCAGGTTGTTACCAAGCAATATAGTGACACAGGTCAGTGAACATCTAACCTGAGAAAGCAGCGGTTGGACGACCGATCTCCGTCTGATTTAATATGGCATCCATAGTAGATGTACCTCCGGCCATATGCGTCAATGCAGTCGCTTGGGGAGTCGGTCCGTCGCACTAGACTCCACTGAGCAGCTTCCTTTTACTAAGCTGACTGCCTGTTTGCGGTGCCCGCCTATCGTTCGTTCATACACCCACATAGGTAGATGTATCACTTTTGACGATAAAATTACTCAAAAGGCTATCAGACGTATCCGTATGGTTCAGATTGCTCTTCAGATGCTTACTAACCAGTAGTATGTGAGTGACATCTTCCACTTGGTCAAGGACAAGATGCGCAGTTGTAAAATGCAACTATCGCTATCATATGATTGCGCGGAGTAGCAAGACTACGATTTGGTTATTAGTAATCTAAAATCCGTTCGTATAACTCCTAAGTCCTATGTGGTATACGGTCGCTATGCGGCGGTTCCCTAGCTCGTGGGGCCAACTACTGTTCTCTGTACAGTTCGTAACTGGCATGGCAGCGGAGCATGTGCTGGGCTATATCATAGTCAACTGTCAGACATGCAGGTCCGCGGTCGTCACTAATGGCTTAGTGACACTAACTGTTGGCACCCGAATATCGTGGAGTCGGAAATCAGCAGGGGTCCGATGGAAGGCGAACCACTGCCGAGACCCATAAAGTCGAAACAGCACTGTCTGGTGCTTTTCCAGACGCGTTAAAGCCTACCGACTGAGATAGGACTGCGATGAATTATCTGTGATATTAATAGATCGTTTGCTTTCCAATTACCATTTTCATTTTATGGAACAACTGTGCGAGCAATCCCGCTTTCCGTCAACTGAACTTTGGTAGCATGCACTTGTTGAGTGGACCGTCTTCCTATGTCCAACTGCTACCCACGTGGGCCTGCATTGTTTGCATTGTTTCAATTTACCGAGTGAGACTGCATGAGGACATTCGGTAACGTGGCACAGAAGTGCAATTACATTGTCTGACAACTTGATGGGCTTCACAGGTCTGACTCCTCGGTGGTTGAGCACCCACTCCAGCCCGTTGCACTCAGGAACCCTATGGTTCCATCTATATATCTATTGGTTGTTATTTTCATCTGACAATCGTAACTTTTCCGACATCCGTATAATTATCTTTTCCTTACATTTTCTCCTGCTGATGTTGTTTGGTATCCTCCTGGCTGTTCGAGTTGCGGCAGCTGCATCAATTGCTTCAATGCTCGGGAATGGCGTATGTACTACTTGACTTAGTCAGCCACGAATTACGTAATCTTTTCATTTTAACGACATCTGGCTATCTGTAACAACCATAGCGATCTCATTGGCAGCGCACTTACTGTCTAAATGTTACTAGTCATCTAATTTTCCTAATTTACCATTTCCTTTCTCTCATTTCTCGTTTTGCCAGACGGCCTGATCCAATGGGCGATGCCCCCGACGACAATCTTTCGGCTCAAGAAATGCCATTTACTCCGAAATCGGGCTCTGTTCTTTCGCAAAACAGAAAAAATGAGAAGCGGCTCATACGAGCACTGCTTGCTGTCTACATTGTGGGTAAAATTTTCGGAGACATCGGAGATGTTAGCGTTTCCTTTGTGGCGCCTTCACACGGAATTCAACTGGGGTTGAGTCCTGTTACGGTCAGTATATCTTCGTCCCCATATTTTGTGGATTATTGGATTCTCCTGCTTAGGTTACGGTTTTGTCTTTATTTTAGCTTTTCGTCCACCTGATGATCATCTAACTTTCAACACATGTGTTTTGTTCGAATATATATATTGTAACTTGTTGAAGTTACCAGCACTTGGACAGTCGATCGCTATGTAATGTGCCACGTAGGATGATTTGCCTTGGTGCTCATGCTTTCCCAACGCCAACCAGCGCCAATATTTATTCTCTGATTTATATGGGCCAAGAGCTCATCTAAAATGTTGGATAGGAGCACATCCTGAATGTATTCTGGCTCTGTATACGCTCGATCAAATTCCTCCATGCTAACCACTGAAGCCACACATCCGCACCACGCTGAAAACTGAGGTGGCCAGAGGACTTGCTTGTCTCCGTTTTGTTTGGTTTTATTGGTTATTGTCCTACGTTATCTTAATGGCTTTTCCTTCCACCTCAGTTGATGATTAGAGACCGGAGAAAATCACTTCTAGGCGTCTAGGTTTGTAGTCGAAACTGGGGTAGCATTCATTTATATGACACCTATTCGTCCCATTAAAATCCTTCTCACATCCCGACTGCCCTACACTTTGATTTTGTGTAGTGACTCAGTTCGTTCTCCTTTGTCGGTTTGGGTGCTCCAGTTGCATCCAAACCGACACGTAGGCTTTAATTCCCCAAATAGCAACCCCACGGACTGCGACAGACCGCGCCCACGAGCAGTTCACTGGTCCCGAGGTGGATCAAGCACTACGGTTGTTCACTCAGAGCATCTTCGCTTACAAGCCTTTTACACTGAATGTATAGCAACAACTACCGCTGTCATATGATAATCTGCTGCGATTTCCTAGAGAGTTGCCTCAGCATTCGATCCGGTCTCAATAAGTCCAAATACCTCTGACAGGCGACAAAATGGCGCACCTTGTCGCGGTAGGAGCCTTCGCGCGCGCATGTAACACAAGCAACCTCTTGGCCCGGGTTCGTCGAAACGTGGGAACTCACCGAGATTATTGGACAGAAATTCCATTCTCCGGTATCAGTTTCGTTCAGTGCTTGCAGACCGGAGTCCTTTCCAGTCTAATGGACCCAAATCGGCTAATATGTATCCTCGAACTTCTTAGTCCGCCTAGACGGAACTGTATCACACGGACTAGTTTCGTCAACAAAAGTGACTCATATGGGCCGAGTCTTCTCGTCACTATCCTTTTAAAGATGAGTGCTTTGCTTCACGCTCAACCCGTCCTCATTCACATCGAGGAGTCTATCATTTGGACAGTGTTAGTGTTCGACGTCGTGATCATAGGGAATTTGGGGATCTTGATCAGTAAACTCAAGTGTGTAAACTTCCTAATATTGCAACACTTCCGATCACTCATAGTTGCTTCCCTCCTCTGTTTTCTGTTTTTCACTAGTTTTCATCAGTTAAGCTGTCGAACATCTAGGCATTAGGGCCCATAGGACGCGATGCAGACAGGCCAGCTGAGTTCCACCCAGCGGACGGGCTTCGTTCTGAGGAGCGTGCTGCCGACTAATAATAGGGCTCTCTCGAACATACGAATGGCTGGGTGTCCGTCTATCGGGATGAGCACAATTGATCGCCATGGAATGCCTCACTCTACTTACTGGATCCCGAGGCTTATCGACCTCAGACTGTATTCGGGTCTAAAAATTTCACACAAAGTTTGGACAAAGTCTTGCTGAATTCCATGTAGTGCTTTATATTGGCCCGACCATTTGGGAAGAAATTTACCGAGCGACCGCTTCTTCATTACAGATAGCTCAATAAGTAACTAGTAAAAGAGCGAAACCTGAAAACGTAAAACTAGTCTAACAAAATGCAAAATGAAGAGTTATTTAAGATAAGGTAATGTAGAATCAGCGAAGAAACTGAAATGTGTTGAACTAGATGCAGTAGCAATATTATGCACAGTGCAGTTTTTGAGGCAAACGGACCTGGAATTAGACCGCGAGGCGTCGACCTTTTAGTCAACCGCGCACTGACAATCCGTCGTAAGTGAATCTTATTGCGGCTCATCTCTTATTTGCTGTTCAACGTGGATACTGCATGGACTGTCGCTGCGAAATGCAAGGTACTTACAAACTCTTTTGAAGTCATGATGTCGAACGGCTGCGCCATTTGTGCTAAAGCGCGCGTGTCAACAATTCCGGGGAAACACCAGGGTTCAGAGAGTTCAGGGAGTACCATTGTTTCTCACTCGCGTGTACTTTCGTAGGGTTGCAACGCAACGCAGATATTTTGATATTTGACCAAAACCGGCTCGTTAAACCGTCCATATTTGGAAAACGTAGCACGTAGTACCCCGCTCTCATATTAACGAGGGTAACATAAATCCAACGCGGTTCATCCAGTTAGAGAATTAGACGTGAGCGTAACTGCGTCTTCAGGTTCAGCCAAGTATCCATTACATGCGTTCCCCCTTGTGGAAACATTTAGACGCACTGGGGACTTTTGTAACTTTCGGAATATTTTTGCATTTGCGGCGTCATTTTCTTTTTGTATAGTACCATGAATAGTCCTTTCTGTTTCGTGTTCCTTTTCGTTTCTCTTCAAGGTGCTTGAACGAAGCAGAAGTGACAGTGACAATCCACTTGTCGGTTAACATCACTAATTACAATAACAATTGCGCTGCCGCTATATCTGTTTTTCTCCGACTTTGCTCTTATTACTGTCATTTTCCATCTCATGTTGCCTAGCCCTTCAACAAAACGTCTGTAATCTAATCATTCAGCTCAGAGAGCAACGCAGAATCCACACCCTGGCTACCGATATTCTCAACTATCTCAAATAACCGATCTTCTTCGTGCGCTACTACCTTGGTGTTTTCTATTAAATCCTGCACTTTTAGAACGCGCGCACCCTATCCACAACCGCTCACTCCAAAGTTCCCTCTTGTTTTATTTTCTATTGCCTACTGTCAATCATTTCGAATTTGTTGCACTTCGAGGGATACGTCACCACAGATCGTTGCATTCTCCGCATTCGTTTTTAGGTAAGTCGTGCTATTGCCTTCTCAGGTGCAGTCGATCTAGTCGCTCGCTTGGGAGTGGGCTGGCTAACTGACCGGCCGTGCTGCATGGGACGCCGGGGTATTCTGCTGGCTCTTGTTTGGATTTTCACTGGAATCAATGCGCTAGCTTTCTCTGCCCTGCGTGGGTTGGAAACGGACGACCGCTTGAAGGTGAGTGCTACGTCCGCAGATATATATATATATATATATATATATATATATATACATAAACGCAACAGTCTATAAAATAGACATAGAGCTATACACAACTATGGAATTCGGAATAGAGATTAATAAAACGGACAAACATGTAAGAGGATTTGATAATGCACGAACAAACTATAGAGTTTTTTGTAGTTTTACGCGCGCCATATTGTAACTTTTTATCGGTTTTTACGAGTGTTTTTGAATGTGAAATCAAGCAGACTTACGCGCGCTGCTTCCACTGCAACCGGTTTTGCGCCATTGGTTCCAGCGTTGTGAGCCATTGGCGTTCTTCATCTTTGGGTCCCCAGCCGGGGAGTCGCACTAGATCAACGGTGGCCAAACAAGATGTCATCAATTTCATGCATTGCCTCCAGATGTGCGGTTGACTACAGCGCGGTCTTTTCCAAACTAGCCCTGCGTGCACAAACAGGCCGCGGCGTGGTAATCACTCGTTAGGCATGCGCAGGACTTGGCCAAACCATGTCAATTGACGCAGCCGGACGACATCACAAAGCGGAACTTCCTCCTTACCCAACGCCCGATATCTAACGTCATCATTACACACTTGGTGTTGCCAACGCACGCGGGCAATCCTCCGCAAACAGCTACTGTCGAAGACCGAAAGTCAACGCATGTCTTCCGCACGGATCGGCCAGAATTCGTATCCGTACAGCAATGTTGTGCTTACACAGGCTTTGTAAACCCTTCCTTTTAGCGAGAGTGAAATGTCGCGACGGTGCCACCAATTTCTTAACTTGACAAGCGCTGACCGGGATTCGAAGGAATACCTCGGCTCCAATAGTGCTGTCGGCAGAGACGCAGCTCCCTAGGTAGATAAAACTGTCTATGTGTTCGAGCTTTGTGCCTTCGATGATGCATTGGGGAAGAGGTGCCTGCCAGTCCTGTAGAAGAACTTTGCACTTTTAGGGGGCAAAGCATATACCAAGCTTAGACCCTTCAATCATCAATCGATCAATGAACGATTACATCCCATGGGGGTCGTCACTGAGCAAGGCTATAGCATCAGCCTAGTCTTAGTCATTTGCGCGATTACCTGGAAGAAGCTCGATGCCGATGCTCTGCAGGCCCTCTAAAGCTCCCGAAAGGACATCGTCGATCGCAAAGTTGAATAAGAACGGTAACATTGCGCATCCTTGTCTCACGCCACTGGAGACAGGTAGGAGTGAGGAAACTGTGCCATAAGCTCTCACTCAGCCTAAGATGTGAAGGTATAACGCGCAAAGTATAGCGGCGTACTTTTCCGGGACTCTATTCTTCAGCAGGTAATTTCATAAAGCATGTCAATCTAGCGAGTCGGACGTATTCCCAATATCCAGGAGTGACAATGGTGGCTCTGTGACAGAGGTGACTGCTCCAGGAGTTGGCGAAGAGCGAAAATCTGATCCACACATCCTCGACCGGGCGAAAATCAGCTTGTTCCTCCCGGTAGTGTGACTCACGAGTGGGGGATAACCTGCTGTACCGCCGTATTGGAACAACTCTTGGGGAAGTTCATCTGAGCCAGCCGTCTTAAAGCGCTTCAAGTGACGAATCTCAAGACAAACCTCCGCTTCGGTTGGTGGTTCGAGTGGCACTGACCATGGCATGCGACTGTGTGTCCTAAGTGTAAAGGTGTATAGCGTCTCAGCAAATTAGTGATTTTCGACCCGTCCGCCTCACTGATGATCTTGCTGATACCAGACCTCCTGTGTCCACTAGTCCGAATGAGCTGAAACAGCTTACGAGTGTGTCCAGGGAGGGCGGCGGCCTCCATCTCCAAGGCGCGTTGGGACCACCAAACTTCCTGATCGCTGCGAAGTCTTCGTTTGAGTTGTCTGCTGATACGACGAAATTCTTTATAGTCTGGGTTTACTGAGAGAATTCGACGGCAGTCGAACAGTACCAAGGAGCACGCCGATATCCAACACTTCTAGGGGTGATGTGATAACCTATAGACCGATTGACCTGTAGTTCACATTGCTTGCTGCAAGAATTTCCAGTGGTGTTCAATATCAGTGGGCGGGACACAGGCTAGTGTGCTTGTCAGTGATAGTTGGTAGTCTAGCTGAGCCGACTGACCAGCTAGCCTGTTCGTAACAAGCTTACAGAGCCTCCGTCTCTGGTTTACTCCGAATCGCATGTAAATGTTGACACAGACCAGTGCGTGAGCTGAATCGAGGTTGGTAGACCAAAACGATCTACAGTCTGCTATGCTGCCACCTCACCTGACACTGATTGCAATGTGGTCTATTTGGGACCAAGCCTGCGACGGTGATGGAGGACGCCAGGTGGCAGAGCGTCTCCTCGAATGCCTGAAGTTTGTGCTCGTGAGAAATAGGCTGTCTTCGCACACATTGAGTAGCCTGGTTCCGTTAGCTGAACGACTCTCGTTTGGTGCGTGATGATCACCCAGGTGATATTCACCTGGTTACAGTCGACCGACACATGCGTTAAACTCTCCAGCAAGGGCAATGACACCCGACTTGGTGGCTTTGCATAATAGCTTATGAGGCTACAATCGGTTTGCGTGTAGGCAGAAACTACAAACAGATTGCATTTTTCAGCGCGATGTCTGCTAATCCTGCATGAGCGTTGGAGGCGAACTGCACAAAGTCGGCTGTTAACTGGGAACCACTCAAGGAGTGCAGTCTCGACTTTGTTGCTTAACGCCACACCAACGCCGGTCATGCCAGCGGAAGCAGCTTCTGCCTCGCCAGATAAACATAAGTGGTATGTAGCTTCCTGGTTGGTCGGAGATTACAATTGGAGCACAGTATTTGGGTCCTGTAATTGCGTTTCGGAAAGGCAGCAGATATCAATGACGAGGAAACTCAGAGTACGTGCTAAGCCGGTCCATTACCCAATCTCCATAAGCTTCCGGACATTGAGGGTTTCGAGTTGGAACGAAGATCGGGGTCGAAGAATATCCTCAGGCAGGACATCACGGGCAGCGGTGAAACCAGTAGCGGGGTCAAGTCGAGGGAAACTGGGATTATTAGCAGAAGAATGATTGGCGTGTGGTGAAGATCAAGAGGCTTGAGAAGTATGTTATAGAAGTGACTATTGTTGCTTTGGCTTCGCCTGACACAGGATTCACCTCGCATTTGTTCAGCTTGCGCAGGTCACAAAGCTGCATTCCTATTAGTTAAATGTCGACCTACTTGTTGTCTGTCCCTATCTTTTGTAGCCACTGCCAGTTGGACTCTTGATTGGTTATTTTGCTTGCTTCGGTATCCACGGCGTGTGCAGTGGCACGGCAATGACGCAGATGGTCATCGTGTTGTGCGACTGGGTTGGCTCCGCTCGTCTGGCTCACTCTCTGGCATTGACCATGTTCGTTTTGGGCGTGCTCATCTCTCCGGGTCAATTCGCAGTCGGTAAGTTGTCCCTTAGCATCTATGTGTGCCCTAACAGTGCTCTGCTGGACCAATTGCATGGTTGGATATCTTGGATTAATTTTTGAATCGATCGGGAAGTCATCGTTTCAGTATGCTCGATGAACGACCGGCTAATGTATTTGTTGAGCTTACTATGTTTCGATTTAACAAACGTTTCATACTTGTTTGAACGCCTCAACTAGCGAGTGTGAAACCGGTTGAGTCGAACTCTTAACGTAGATGGTACTGGCAGATATCACCATGACGGTCTCATGATGAAAGCGCACACGAAGGAATCGCACACGAAAATTACGCACAGTAACACGCGCACAGGCAGAAAATCGGACACGTAGGCTGCGCACACTGTGAACACATTTTACTATTCTGGTATCATTGTCACAAGTGCCCATATTATCTATTTGTGGCACTTACAAGATCCAATTTTTAGACTATGCCTTCAAAAATAGCAACTTTTGACAATTATGGCATTCACACCCAAGGTGCTCGTTAGTTCGACCGCTGGGAACGTACCCTACTGCGCAGTGTTGCAAAACCATCTACAGAGCTACACAAACTAAGCATCGCTCGCCTACTGCAGATAGCTTAGGTTTCAACGAATCGGCGGCTGAAATCCACTGTGTATCAGCAGGCCGAGTTAAGTTTCCGTCTTCCTTGCCCATCCTTTTGAAGATGCTGAAATCGAAGTCGGCTATTTTCACCCGAGCCAAAGCCTCATAAGGAATGTCAGCAACGTGGGCCTAGACTCCCTTTGAAATCGATATCAACTAGAGACACCAACTCAAGCCTCTGGCTGCACTTACTATTACCGCGGTCGTTGCTATAAGTGCAGTGTTTGATGATTTTTGCGCTTCTTTCCCGAATAAAGAATCATGTAATAAGGTGCTCACATACCTCTGCACGTACGGTTGCGAAACAATCCAGGGCAACCGGTATACTTTACTTAATACTGATATTAGGAATTCACGTCGCAAAAGAAACAAGCTGCTAGACGGTCTTTCTGGTAGTGACAACGAGACATTAAGACTTTTTTGCATTACCGGAATGAACGTCACTGCACAGCCACTCATACAACGTTGCATCTGGGGGAATAATTCGACGCATCTCGAACACTTGAGTCCATCCTCTGATTGGGCTGCAATTTTCCGCTCCTCCACCTAGCTTACCAAGATACAATGTATGAAAGTGCTGCAATTAAGCTAGACATAAGCGCCATTGTTAGAACTCTGGTATGCACTTCGTAGTAGCCTCCTTTTTGAGCTCTGGCTCAA
>CALYDF020007245.1:0-12642 GCA_944474145.2 Dicrocoelium dendriticum | reverse complement strand
GGATCGCGAAAGACGGCTAGCGACGAGCCTGGGCCCGGAACTACGGAGCGGGAATATGTGGACAGCGCAATAAATCAGACAAATACGCCGCTAGCGCAGCCCACAGGACCGAGGCCGAGCCGACTGACACAGCCCCGAACAAGCAAGTCGAGAGCTCTCGAACGACTCCTGGCCGATCCAAATCGGGTGCAGAGAAGCGGAGATCGAGGCGAAAACAGGAAGGCGGATCTTCCAAGTCAGAGCTCCCGAGGCGAAAGGACTGGCTCGTCTCTAACATCCGCACCTGTGTTGCGTTGTGGGACGGAAATCTAGTCGATATTCGATGGCGCGCGCGAGACCCTCATGTGCCCATTTTCGGTGTGCAATAAACGTCTACCCCCCCTGTCGTGTCGTTCTCGCTACAATATCAGCAAGTGTGTCCAACCAAACGTGTTCACCGTCCTTAGGACCCCAGCCAGGCAGTCGCGATACACCAACCGACGCCAACTTCGAAGTGAGGGTGTTCATTTCTCTTGACCAAGTCATCACTTGGCCTCCCCTCCTCCTCTTCCAAGCACACTCACAACGCGCAAACAATGCGCGTCGCGGGAGTCGGTGTGCTGGCATGAGCAACAAGTGGCCCAACCATCGGAGCCTGGTGCGTGATATAATAGTGCTGAGCGGTTCACTCGCTCTTCCTGCACCAAATACGCGACGCCGAGCACGCTGATGGCTCACGCGGTGCTCCCACCAGACATGAGCTAAGCTGCGAAGGCAGCGAGGATCGAATATGACGAGCCTCTTTATGTCTGTCGACCTGATGGGCCAGCTTCCAAAACCATATAGGAGAGTTGAACGGACAGCTGCGTTGTAAACTCTGCCCTTCAGGGCGAGAGTAATGTCGCGTCTGCGCCACAGGTGGCGGAGATTGGCAAAAGCACCTCGAGCTTTTGCTATACGGTTCGTAACCTCATCTTCAATCCAACGGGTGCTAATATACCTGCCCAGGTACTTAAATTCCTGAACGTCTTCTAGCAGATCACCACCAAGTGTTAGCGCAGGGTGGGGTCCCTGCCAATCTTGGAGAAGTACTTTGCATTCCGACTGAGCAAAGCATAGCCCAAAACGATTGAAAGCCAGTGCTAATCGGTCCAGTGTTATTTGGCATGTTTGGGAGCTGTCACAGATTAGGGCTATATCGTCCGCATACTCCAAGTCAAGAAGTCGCTCACCAGGAAGTAGCTCCACACCTTCTAGGTCGTGTCCAGCGAACGCTGTTTCCATGACTTCATCAATAGCGAAGTTGAAAAGGAAAGGTGACAGCGGGCATCCTTGTCCCACACCGCTGGTGATACTGAAGGGTGGCGACAGTTTGCCATAAACCCTCACCCTGCCCGAACTATGCGCGTACAGCGCTTTGATAATATTTACATATTTATCAGGCACACCTTTCCTCAACAGAGAGTCCCAAAGGGCACATCGATCGACTGAGTCGAAGGCACCTTTTATGTCAAGAAAAACGACAACGGTGGGTCGCCAATAAACATGGCGATGCTCCAACACTTGACGCAATGTGAAGATGTGGTCGATGCAGCCCCGACCTCGACGAAATCCGGCCAGCTCTTCACGAATCTGGCTTTCACGAGTGCCAGTCAGTCTGTGGAGAATGATAGAGGCAAGCAATTTAGAGGCAATCGAAATCAGACTGATCCCTCTGTGATTGCTACATTCCAAAAGTGAGCCTGCCTTGAAAATTGGAACAATGACGGAACGGTTCCAGTCTGTCGGGACTGTCTCCTGCTCCCAAAGCTTTACTAGCAACTCGTGTAAATCATCTACTAGAGCAGGTCCCCCGAATTTAAAGAGGGCTGGGGGAATTCTATCTGCTCCTGCGGCCTTATGCAATTTCAGCAGCCTGATCTCACCCTCGACTTCTGTGCGTGATGGCGGATCCAAGTAGACGGCCCAGGGAGAAGGGCGCTCAATGCCCGAAGAAGAAAGCGATAACTCAGGCTGGTTGAATTGCCTAGCAAAGTGTTCAGCCCATCGCTCCAAGCGTTTCGACAGACCGTGGATCGGCTGCCTACTCTCGTCGCGTATGGTCTCGCTAACACCAGGTCTCCTGCTGCCTGTTTCCCGTATCAGACGGAATAACTTACGATGATTACCAACGGCAGCGGCTGTTTCCATCTCAGAGGCACGATGAGACCACCAGGTTTCGCGGTCCTTCTTTAAGCTAGCACGTAGTTTTGCCCTGAGATTTTTGCGAGTCTCATTGTATTCCCTCCAACCGGAATGCGTCGGCAAGCATCCATAAGTTCCAGAGACTTCGTAGAGGCCCGATGTCCGGTTTGGCAATTTTCTTTGGCACATGAAGACATGCCTGCTAACAGCAACGCTTGACGAATATGCGACCAGTGATCTTCAACGGTGTTTAGTGGGCGCTTACTCAGCCCAGATGTCAGCGCATCTTGGTACACATTCAGAACATCTGGCTTCGCTAACTGGCTGGTGTCAATCCGTTCGCTTCGACGTTGCGGACGTCCACCGAAACGCACCAAGAGATCGGCACAGACAAGTGCGTGGTCAGAATCCACGCTCGTGCTCCAAATCGAGCGACAGTTTTGGACACAGCTTCTCCAGTGGTAACTGATCGCGATATGATCGATTTGCGTCTATGGCTGGCCCGAGGCTGGTGGCCGCCAAGTCACGCTTCTGCGGGTGCTATGTCGAAAGTTAGTGCTCGCGAGAAAGAGGCGAGCATCTTCATACAACTGTAGCAAGCGCTCACCGTTATCATTACGGGAGCCTACACCATGTTGGCCGCCCAGATGAAGTTCATCAGAGGGCAATTTTCCGACTTGGGCGTTTAGATCGCCAGCCAACACCACAGTATCCGTGCTTCGTCTGTAACGAAGGAGCTCGTGAAGTTGCTGATAGAAATCATCTTTTACCGAATCAGCGTTACAGTTTGTAGGGGCGTAAGCCGCAATGACAAACAGGCACTGTTTGTCCCCACGCGACTTCGTAGCACGGAACGAACCAGCTAATCTAACGGCGCACATTCTACTGTTTACTGGGATCCAATCAATCAGGGCAGCTTCAGCCCGAGGACTCAAAACAGTAGATGCCAGCTTGACCGGCATTTGAAGCTGCATCATCGCCAGACAGGCGCAATGAGAATGTGCCGCCAGTGTCGCATATGGGGGATCGCAAGGTAAGCACGGAGCTCGAAGCTTGCAGGCGGATTTCTGATAAACAGCAGATATCGATCGATAGGGTCTCTAGTGTGTGGGCAAGTGCTGCCTGTTGGCCAATCTGTAGCAAAGTGCGCACGTTGAGGCATGCCAATCTTAGCGAGACACGAGGACTCCAAAGGGAAACGGAGGAACTGACGTTGTCCGCTTGGTTGAACATGGACTTGTCGACTGGATTGGAGCGACGCAGTGCGATTGTGTGTGATTTGGAATTAGAAGACAAGCGACTAGTGAAGTAAGCTGGGGGAGGGCCAAGAATTGGGGGATTGAAAATGGGGGGATATAAGTAAAGTTGGAGCGGGACGATAAGGATGAAGAAGCGCAAGAAGAGGTATAAGAAGACGGGAAGGCCTGAGCAGTAGCATCCATACCCCATCCACCCTGCTCGATGCAGCAGATAGGGCGCCGTTGCTTATCCTATGCGATGGCCAGAACATCAAGAAAGTATTGTAGGAAAGGTTCATTGTATTGCGTTGGCAGAATACTGTCAGGTTGCCCAGGCCTAGACAGGAGAACGATTAGGGTTCTCAACCAAAGCCTTTGGTTCAAAAACCTTACCGCAAGGCAGTGGGTTTTGGCATTGGACTACAGAGCCCGTTTTATGAAATGATGAGCCACCCCATTTCAACCCCAACCTGAAGGACCAGGAGGCTGAGTTTGTCTGGCCTCTAACCATTTACCAATCTGGTATGAGTGGCTCTGAAGGTGCAAAAAAACACCACCCAGCATAGCTCAATGGATCTCTGAGGCACGCAAACCATCGCACCACGGTAATGTCCTGCTACATGAGACCAATGACCTTTAATTGTAATCAGTGAGCGCTTACTCAACTCGCATGTCCGCGTATTTCGATACGCATACAGAACAGTTGGCTTTGCCAGTTGACTGGTGTCAATGCGCTCACAGCGTCTTCGTGGCCATCCGCTAAAACGCCTCAATATGCCAGCAGATACAAGTGAATGGTCCGTGTCCACACATGTGCTTCAGTTCGAGCAACAGTTCTGGAGGCAGACTCTCCATCTGTAAATAATTGTGATGTGATCGATTTGCCTCCAAGGCTGATTCGAGGCTGGTGGGCGCCAAGTCACCTTCCGGCGGGTGCTGTGTCGGAAGTTAGTGCTCACAAGAAATAAGCGGGCATCTTCACAAAAATGAAATAACCGCTCACAGTTATCGTTACAGGAGTCAACACCTTGCTGACCCCCCAGCTGCATCTCATCAGTGGACAAGTTTCCAACTTGTGCGTTCAGATCCCCAGCCAGCATAACAGTGTCCGACCTTCTTCTGTGACAAAGGAGCTCGTTCAGTTGGCGACAGAAGTCGTATTTTATCTAATCATCGCTACGGCTTGTGGGCGCGTAGGCTGCGATGACGAATAAACACCTGTTAGTCCCGCGCGACTTCGAAGCTTTGAACAAGCCAGCCAATCGGAACGCACACAACCGGCTACTGACTGGGATCCAATCAACCAGAGCAGCTTCAGCCCGGGGACTTAGGGCAATGCCAACACCAGCTTGGCTGGTGCTCGAAGCTGAATCATCACCGGATAGGCGCAGTGAGAAAATACTGCTAAAGTCAGCTGAACTGGATCGCAGAGTAAGCACGGAGCTCGAGTCTTGCAGACGGGTCTAGAATCAAGATCAGATATCGATGGGGAGTGTCTCTAATGTTCGGGCAAGTGCTGCTTGTTGAATGATCTGTAGAAGTGTGCGTACACTGAGGCATGCCATTCTGAAGGAGGGTCGAGGGATCCAAACGGAAGAGGATGAACTGAGATGGACCGTTTGGTTGGACATGCGCTTGCCGACAAGGCAGGAATGATGCTCCGCGTTCAAATGTGGGTCGAAACTAGAAGATAAACGCTTAGCAAAGCAAGGTGGGGGAGGCCCACTAATTGGGGGGTTGAAAACTGGGGGGGGGGATAAAAGTGAAGCTGGAAAGGGACGATAAGGGTGAAAAAGCGTGCGAGGAAACAAGGAGCTGAGTAGGCTTCCAAACCCCTTTCCACCCTGCTCGATGCAGCAGTTAAGGCAACGTTGCTTATCCTATGCGACGGCCAGAGCATCAGGCAACTGTTGGAGAACGATTAGGGTTCTCATGCATAGCCTTTGATTCAAAAACCTTACCGCAAGGCAGCGGGTTTGGCATTGGACTACAAGGAGTCCGTTTTAATGAATAAGGAGCCACCTCATTCCAACCCCTAACCTGGAGGACCAGGAGGCTGAGTTTGTCTGGCCTCTAACCACTGACCAATCTGGTATGGTTGGCTCTGAAAGTGCAAAAGAGCACCACCCAGCGTCACTCAAGGGATCGCTGAGGCACGCAAACCATCGCACCACGGTAAGGTCCAGCCTTATTTCAGCTGGTCGGTGTCAAATACATTTATATATATGCACATTTTTCTAAAGTGCAAAAACTATTCCTAAAATAGATACAGGTCAATATTTGCAGCAATGATTATGCTCTTGCATAAATGGATATTGACGGCCTTTTAGCACTATAAATATTATGGTCCTCTCTGGAATACTTCATCACGTTATCCGTCGAATGAGAACACGACTGATATCACTTCCATATCAAACAAACACGAGTTGGATGAGGAATGATGTAGGGTTTTCAAAGAAGGCGTATCTGATGAGGAAAAGGTTAGAGTGCGTGGGTTTTATAGCTCTTGCTACAAGCAACGTATATTTCCTGTTACAGAGTCTTTGATGGGCATCTTGTCTTGTCTCTACAGTAGGCAGTTAGGACTACATTTTCTGAGGTGATAAATTGTGTAAGAGCATCACGTTTTGCTTCAAACGTCGCAGCCAGAGCTGCTCAATATAAATCTGCTTACAACATACATGGTAGTTTAGGGTTGATGTGGTACTGGACAAAAGTTTAGTGATGGAGCTCTACAAATCTTCCGCAACTTTCCTGTCTATCTTCCGTACGTGGACATATGCGAAGTTATAGTATTCAAAGACAAGGCGAGTGATGATTCTGAATAACGCGAGTTTAGTGTTGAACATAAGTCCAGTGGGACACCATCAATAAAATCAGCTTGCGCAGTTTCCTTTACTGACCTTTATATTAAATAAGGGAGTGATATTTGTATCTTTAAACAAACAGTATTACGTGGAAATATATCACGTGTAAATTCCGGCAGACAGTTGTTTCATGGCCGGAAAGCCCTGCACGACCGTTTCCTTCTTTCGGGAATCGTCAGCAGTGCGCATTCTATCTGACCTCTGCGAGGCTCGAACCCGCAACCCGACTGTTGCCAGTCTGTGGTCATAGCCAATGCGCTACGGAGGACTATAACGACTATCGTGCCAAGTTATTGGATGTGATATATTGTCGCTCACTATAGTGAGGGGATAAAACGGCCATACAGTGTTTCTCAAAGTGTGTGATGGCTATCTGACTGAGTCTAGATGTGATGAATTTCTGGCTACACCATTTATCCACCCATACTATTCTATTGTAAACCATTATACACGGAGGATATCATTTCGCTCGGTGATGGAACGGATACCCTCCTAATACTAAGCTCGCTAGTATATGAACAAGTGCAAATCCAACGAGTGCTTACTGTGGTTTATTTTTTACGTCACAACTCGGAGAACTAAAACGCCGGTGCCATGAAATAGCGGGACGTGGAATCACTGTGAATGCAGTAGAAGTTTCAAGTTCACCTACCAAAAACAATACCTTTATTTAGGGGAACCGCCTTATGCCGTGAAATGCAGCTACCAAAGAACTGATGAAGGGAGGGAAGGAACGCAGACAAAGTGAACACTACGGTACCGATTAGGGCATAACCAATCCTGAGTAAAACCCACTTCGTATACGAACTTCAAAGAATTGTTGTGATCCCCGACCGTTGTTCTGCATAATAACAGCGTCAGTTATAGTGGTGCGAAATGTGAACGACATATCGAAAGCGAACTCCGAATACAACGGCGGTAGTTCTAGGTTCGCGTCCAGCTTGCGGAATGTGACTGTGTTATCCCACAATGTGTCCCCGAAGCAGCGAAGCGGTCCGACTTGGTAACGTGCGTACTTGTTGTCATTAATGCCTCCGGTGTCGCCAAAACGAACATCCATGACTGGTAGATCATCCTATAAAATGAGAAGTGAATTAAAAGTGGTAGAAATTTTAGTGGGATTAAACTTAGATCCAGTTAAAGTTCAACCACCTAGTTACCGTGGGTGGAGTTAAGTCTAAAGGATGGTACTAATGAATCATGGAATAACAAGATGTGAAAAATAGAACAAAGCAGTCTGGTCAACTGGTATCCTTCGTGCAGTGTGGAGTACTATAAGGCGGCAGTGCGGGGACCATCTTGTTCATGATTCACATCAACATTCAAACCCAGCTTCTCAGATCGCTCTGTGCCGTGTTTGTGGACGACCTGAAGATGTGGAGAGTGACATATCCTTCCGGTGGCTACGGCCTATTTCAGTAAGATACAGGCGACTTTTCCATGTGGTCTGTAAAATTCTGCCACGCGGTCACCCCAATGAAGTTCATATTCATGAGCCTGGGGACTGGTAATGATCGCCGAAAGTACACCCCGACGCCAGACTGCACCTCCCCATATTTCTTCGATGACCCAGGTATACCTATAAGCCGCGCTATGTAATCGGTATACAAGACGAACAGGTTATACCATAACTGATAGCGCTTATTTCGGGCGCTCAGACGTAGTTTCTACACTTGCTGCCTCATCATCATATGAGTGCAAGAGTACGGCTCGCTTGCTTACTGTCTGATGACTTAGGGAGAACCGTAGTAACTAAAAGCTATCCAATATGCTGATACTAGAGTCCTCACTAGCTCATGGTGGGTAGCATACAAAGGTGCTTCTGAAATGTATACCGTGGCTTATCATTGGGTATAAGTCGACCACAATAGGGCACATTCCGGTCACTCTCCGTGTTAAGACAAGTTTGGCAATTAAGCACGCCATGCTGCACACGTGCATACCAATACAAATTGGTACTATCATGTCGGAAACGAGTCGCCCGTCCTCTGTGTTCAGATGGGCAAGTGCTGTGTGTTTGGAACAGTTTGTCAGAACACATAGTGGATGCCAAGTCGGTGAGGCAATTGAAGACTGTGCGTTTGTATTTCAATGTTTCGAACCACAGCACATTTCTGTGTCAACCACGGTGTCACACATGCGTGATTCTCTTGTTACTATGAATTACCTGCCACTGGAAATGCACGTGAAAATAGGAGGAACGATCAAGCTAGTAACAAACGATAACAGTTCAATGGTGTTGTACAGCTTTTACTTATTTTCTCTCTAGAAATAATATATTCGCAAAACAGCGTTCAATTTCGTGGTTAGCACGCCAAATTTATCAGAACAGTCAGTGAGAGAACCAAACCGGTGGCGATTTGCAGTGTTTGCGAATAAGCCTCACTGGGGCATCCAATCCACCTGTATGGAACGTGTGCCCCTAAAATCAGGCCAATCATTTGTGTGCGCCTTGTGAGTCCTAGGGATGTAAAAGCCAGTGTGTTTGTTCAGGTTTAAAAGTCGCAGTTTGGTATAAGAACTGTTTCGTGAACCTTGATTGATGGGTAAAACATGTATTTAGAAGTGCATGCAGGGAAGGAAGTGGAAAAGCGGATGTTAGACTACAAGGGTGAACACAATGCCAGTGAGTGTAAACCCAAATAAAAACAATAATATATGTAAGGAGGAGAACAAACGAATTGTCTAGGAAGATACTATGAGCATGGTATTTCCGATTTTTAGTGAGAATAGCCTCTGCCATGCAGATTAAAAAGATGCGTCAGCTATAACTAACTATCTGGAATGCTCAACTCAATGAAGATGCCTTATCACGGGAGCCACCACTGAACGAAAATGGCCCCACTGTGGGTTGGAAAACGCTAGGAAGACAAAGCTATCATATGGGGAAAAGATCCTTTGGTGAGGACTTCGCAGAAATAAGGAAGACCACTTTGTCAATGTATTAGGAAATGGAACTACAACCGCGGTTACATAGTTATGTAAAACTAACCACATGGAAGAGATCCGAATACCCACCTTGAATTGCAGTAATCCAGTGTCCACCAAAGGAAGGGTGGTCGAACCGGCACTGTCACAGTTGCAGGTCAACGAGTCCCCAGTGCATGTGCCCTCGACACCGCAACCACATTTTTGTAAACCTGGAACTCCCCCACCCCAGTAGTACTGCGGTTGGCCTTTTCGGCTGACCCACCACCCCCAAGCTCGATTTTCATAAGTAGTTCCTCCTGAAAATAATGGTGAGACCATAAGTTGGGATTCGCCTAACAATAACAAAGGATAAACGCATTGCAGATATCATGTGCAGTTTCGCGGATAAAAAATGTGGTTCTTACCGTACGCGCCTTCAACAGTGCTTAAAGTAGGAGAAATCTCAGCTGACCAGTCGGCTTTCAATGATCTAGAAGACTTATAAGCAATTCTGTCTTATGGTCTCCTACTAGGTCCCACCGATGTCATCCTCCACGGAACTCAACAGTCAATATCTGCTCTCGATAACGTTTCCATCGCTCTGTACAAGTACGAATGCCTATGTGGATATGGCATATACGCACAACGACTGGTGCTCGAAATTGTGAAAGTAATAAATAAATCTTTTATTCTCAACAAGGTGAGGCACGCCTTTACAGGCATGATCATTCTGACATAACGATGCATGATCAAGAATGTGCAAAACTTCGCTATGTTTGCCATAGCAGTTTGTGTTTGTGTAGGGGGTATGTAAGTATGGTGCCTATGGTGCGCTGAGGCTGGTGGTGGCTAGATCCTGACAGATGGTCTACCCATTGCTGCTACTGTTGTGCCATTTGCTCATGTCCTGGGCGCCTCCTCGTGGCGACCGCTGGGTGGGAGTTAGGTTTCGCCCTTCTCCCTGCTAAGATCCAGGACACCAATCTGCATGAGTCCGCCAACTGACCATGTGCTAGACCCGCTGCCTTTCGGGTGTTCATTTAATCGAAGGCTTTGGCTGAGGACCCGAGTCGTTCTCCTGTCAGGTGTGGGCGCCCTGGCAGTATCCTAGTCCATCCTCTTCGGAGGTTAGGAAGTGGTCGATGGCCCACTTCCCGTAAAACCTAGCCATGGGAGACAACAGGTTTACGGGTTATAATTTCACAGCTCGATTGGCGTAGAGCACGAGGGCCACGCATTGTCTCTGACGGTGGGAGGACATCTCCGGGTGTTCAATGGTTTGCTGCTGCCCGCCTCAAGCCAGGCAGCCCCTGGTCAAATCGGTGCAAACCCGCCAAAAACCCACCTGCGTCTGGCCGTGGTCGCAGGTGCGTATCCAATTACGGTCGCAAAACATATGATAATTGTTCCAGAACCTCAAAGGCTGCGTGTGACGGCCGTCAAGCAGATCCCAATCTGTCTCTGCAATCACATTCCCGAGCTGGATCTGCAGTCCACTGCCTTGTGGGTCAGGCTATTGAGCCAAAGGCTCCGGGCGGAGTCCCTAAAGCAAACCTCCAAACCATCCACTGCCTTGTGGGTCAGGCTATTGAGCCAAAGGCTCCGGGTGGAGTCCCTCAAGCAAACCTCCAAACCACCCACTGCCTTGTGGGTCAGGCTATTGAGCCAAAGGCTCCGGATGGGGTCCCTCAAGCAAACCTCCGAAGCACGACGACCACCTCGCGTGCGATTGCCCACCAATGCAATCGTATGTCTGCGCGCAAAGCACTCAGCATCGGGTGCTGGAACGTGCGCACATTACTGGACCGGAACTCCAGCGAGCGCCCGGAGCGACGCACTGCACTGGTCGCAATGGAGCTGACGCGCTACCACATCAATATTGCGGCGCTCAGTGAAACTCGGCTAGCTGAACAAGGTAAGTTACATGAAGCAGGTGCTGGCTACACATTCTACTGGGTGGGCAACGCCGCCTCAGCACCACGTGAACATGGGGTCGGATTTGCAATATCCGATCGCCTCCATGGCCAGCTGGTGGGTGAACCAACGGGCATCAGCGCGCGACTGTTCGCCTACGACTCGGAAGAGGTAAGTTTGCTACTTTTATAAGCACATACGGTCCGACCATGTGTTATCCTGATGACACGCGTGATCAATTTTACACTGAGCTATCCTCCGTGATATGGTCTGTGCCGAGGAGCGACCGCCTATTTCTGCTGGGTGACTTCAACGCGAGCGTTGGGCGTGATGCATCAGCGTGGACAGATGTTATCGGTTCGCATGGCATTGGTTCAGCGAATGCGAACGGTGACAGGCTGCTCTCACTGTGTGCCACTCACGGCCTGACGATCACGAACACTCGGTTTGCACTGAGTGCGAGTGATATAGCAACTTGGACGCACCCACGGAGTGGTCACGCTCACCTGCTCGACTATGTCATCGTACGTCAGCGTGATATGCGTGAAGTGCGCATGACACGTGTACTGCGTGGAGCTGTGGCCCTGATCACAAATTGGTTCGGACCAAACTGTACATATGTTTTCGTAAATCTATGTGTTGTACTCCCGCCGTGAATCGGCGTAAATTTACCATTCTCTCCCTCGGTACTGTGGCGAAACGTACTAGCTGGAGAAGGCGATGGCTGCACGCCTGTGTGGTGATGTGGACTGCATAGCCACAGTGGGCGACCTGTGGCACCACAATCGCGACCAGGTGACAGCTGCTGCCGAGGAGACCATTGGGCGCGCAAACTGTAAACGGCCTGATTGGTTTGATGACAACAATGTGACGATCGGCGCATTGGTGTCAGAGAAGAATGCAGCATTTGCTGCACATGTTGCAGACCCCAGTGACTTGGGGAAGAAGAGTCAGTTTCGCAAACTTCGACGGCGACTGACCCGAGAGCTCCGTCGCATTAAAAATGCATGGTGGACGGAGAAGGCGAAGCAGATGGAACGCTACGCCGAACGCCGCCAATACAAGGAATTCTTTGACTCCTTGAAGGCGGTGTATGGACCGAGATTGGAGACGCTGAGGACACTGATCGATGGTAGTTCAGGCGCTACCTGCACCCAGACTGCAGACATAATGCAGGTCTGGCGGAAACACTTTGAATGTCTCTTGAACAACCGTTCAGAGATCGACTGGCCTACATTGAACGGCCTGAAGCAGCACGATGTGAAGGCGGATCTGGCGGATACGCCGACACTGGATGAGACGCAGAGAGCACTTGCTCAGCTGCGAAACGGCAAATGTGCCGGAGGTGACGAGATCCCACCTGAAGTATTGAAACACGGTGGACCCGCGTTGTCGACTGCGCTGCACCACTTGGTGCAACGCGTATGGATTGAGGAGGAGATTCCTGCTGATCTGAAGGATGCCCTTGCGCTACCACTGTACAAGGGCAAAGGTAGCAAGCAATGTTGCGCGCCTCCAGATGGAACTGTACGAGCGTCACCCATCTCAAC
>CALYDF020007244.1:0-12694 GCA_944474145.2 Dicrocoelium dendriticum | reverse complement strand
ACTTTAATCCCTTGGTACACTAACGACAAAATCTTCCTCCTTCGCAATTACTTTGACATGGACAACTTTGCTTCTTCCCACTGGCGTTCGCACAATTAGGTTCAGCGCCTTTCCTTTCTGCATGACCAGTTTGATACCTCTCTTACCTGCTGCATTTCTGATACGATATCATAAAGCCAACACCTTACATACAGACATTTGCTTTAGGTAACTCTTGCGAAGAAACACTGCTCCTCTTCTACGGATAACCTTTAGTTTTACGTGCCTGAAATCAGTGGTACCGTCCTAGTACTTTCATAATTCTACCAAAATGCTGAAGAAGTATTATTGCGAACTTCCTGTAAATCCCGCAGTTCAATGCGGAATCCCACTTACGCTTAACGTGGGACGAATTTAGCCAAAGGAGCAATTTCACTTACCACCTGACAGGTCCAGTATGAATAACTGGACAGGAAGTATTCACGACTGGACCAGTATACGACAAAAGAAAATCCAACCGCCATTACTTTAAAACATTTACTTACATGCACAATCCGTCACTCGGCTTTCTAGGAACCTCCTTTGCTCGACCACTTCCAACGACTAGTTGCAGACCTTGGCCAAATATTTCAGGTTGTCCATGCTGCCACGCAGCACATTCGGCTGAGAATAGCCGTGTGTACAAGTAGTAAGATACATTGCCGGTTATATATTACTATCCATACGGATTGTGGGCATGTTCCATGGCGTGTTGGGTTTTCGCCTGGCAAGCATTTTGCCTATGAATAGACACAGATGTTTGCTTAGCAACATTGCGACCTGTCTGATGTGACACGCCATTAAATAAAGTCACTGCCCACAAACACACAGTAGCAAGTTACCAAACGCGACTCATACCACATTTCAATATATTTTGTGATGTACAATAAAAAGACACATTCCTTTTTCTACCTTCACTCTCCAATCTTTTTGTAACGCCTTTACACCTTCTAGATTGCAGTCTTTTACCGTATCATTAAAGTTTCCGTTTTTGATTAGTGCATCTGCCGATGAAGTGATTTATGAATATTGTGCAAACAGCGCACTTCATGCAAAGTAACGTGCTTGTGGCGGAACTAACGGTTGCAATTTCTTGATCACGTTTCCATTTATTCGTAAATAGGTATTTATTTTTTTATTTAGTCATGTGTACTCCAGGTTCGTTAGTAACCAGAGTACCAGCGTCAACAAAAATGTTCGACCTCATAGCTACAGAAAGTGCACACCGTTTGATTTAATTATGACGGCGCAAGGTTAAATTAGCGCACGTTGCACCTTATACGTCTCCCTTAATTGCTGTTTTGAAACCTAGGATAAGTGCCAAGCGCACACTTGGTCACACAGTGCCAACAACCTTACCGATCTCAAGCCGTCGTCGTTGCTACCGTTGGCATCACGCCTAGCCACACGGCCCACATCTTGTTATCTAATCTAAGGACGAACGCAACACCTGTACCATCCCATCGAATTCAAGTGCGCTCTAAAGACCGATCCTCCTAGGCAAGTGTTGGTACTCGGTATAATCAAAGCATGACCACAGTGGCCTAAAACAATACACCTAGAAACTGCTCATTGACCAGCCGCAACCTGCTGAGACGTCACTACTTCCCTCGATAAGGGTGCTTTCCGCATCGTAGAAGACAAGGCGGAGCTACAGGGTCTCGAAGTATTTAAGAAAATAACGTTAGTTTGTTTATTGGTTGATTGGGTTAGATAAACCAACTTTCCAGAGCCCAAGGATCATTCCTAAACAGGTTAGCGGATTGGTGTTTTTACTCAATGGAATTTCCGTGTTGATGAAATATGAGTTCAAGCCGGACCGACTAATATAATGCTCAGCACTAGACATGCAAATTCCATTCTTTATTGGGAGTTCCGGCTAACGCGAGTAACAGTCGGATAAAATTTTGTCCAGATGGTGCTTTTTTAGCATACTGCCTACAGACTGTAAAAATAGAATATGCACAATTCTAATGGTTTCAAGTAGCCAACTTCCACAAGCCACAAACTACCTCAAATGACCACCACACGGAGAGCAGCAAACGAATTATTTTCCTTCATGTCGTGCCCGAGAGACCGGCAGCCAGTGATGCAGAAGCCCAGGACGAATGTGGTTACATCCTTGAGGCTTCGTGCGGGCGACCTCATACTTTAGTAAATTACACGGTAATCCTTATCTCTTAACTAGTGAGGCCGTGGCTGGCTATCCGAACGACCACGTGGTGCCGGCTGGGTGGTTCCGGTTTATTCTGTTCCAGCGCCTAGTTCGGCGGCAGTGTTCCAGGAGGTGCTGGAATTCCGCCTTGCAAGTGCTTTACTTATAAAAAGTCACAAATCTCTGCGTAACAACACTGTGACGTGGCTGTCCTGAATCGTTACAGAATAAGGTCACTGCCTTAGGAATATCCGGGTAAGCTACTTTGAACCACAAACACCAATCATCCACTCGCACATTGCCGAAGATACTAAACACACAAGGATGCAGCCGCGCAATTAAAAACACCAACTACACAGCTACGTACGCTTTCACGATTACATACGTACATTCCTACAAAAGTATACAGTGTTATGAAAAACACGTCGGGCTTTTACACATTAACGACCACGCCTTGTTATGTCAAAATGAGCACGCTTTAAAGGCGTGCCTCGACTTATCAAGAATATATGCGTTTTTATAGTAAGAATAATGGATGGCGGTGAATTTAATCCGTAGCTGGTAGCTAGTAGGCAACGCATTGCTTTCGAAACTGCTACTGAAGGCAGCAGTTAGAGCCGCAGCTACTTGCCTTTCTCGAGGAAAAGCCACAAAGCGGGACTCCAAATAACCACCACAGCGATTCAGAAAGATGTGCGTTAAGACCCGCAACTATCATGGAATCTACCCATGGACTAAATAATGCAGGTGGAAGTGAAACCAAAAAACCTACTTTCATATGGAGGCTTCGTAATTCCCCCAAATTCCGTCAGGTGCCGGCCTCTCATTGTCCATCACAATTCCAGAAGATGCTTGTGCTCCTAGCCAACAGCGTTTGATATCCGAGAAGCTTTTCTGTGTGCTCCAAAGCTGTAAAGCTTGTTGAGCATAGTAACCGCAATGCCGCTGCTTCATAGACCAAAAGCCGGCGACCACCTAGCTATTGCAGGGTCATGGTCACGCCCTGCCGTAAGTGAATTGGAGCTCGCACTGTCAGGCATGTCCATAGTTTAGTAGGACCGATCCAGCAAAGTTGGGGTGGCTCTGTACTTTCACAACGACTTACAAGGAGAGCGCATAGAGGAACCAGTCATCTCCGTACAAGCTTTCATTTGGTGCCGTGTACGGTTGAAAGAGTACCATACCTGTTCCGTGGAGATCGTTTACCACCTTCTCTCCTTTACGCCCGGGATGAAATGCTCTCTGACATCTGCAATAAGAAGGATCATAAATATAACTTGTGGTCACATACTCGTTCCTGGCGACTTTAACATCTACGCTTTGGAAGCCCAAGCAGCTCTAGAGGAACAATTTATGGCCGATCTACTAGCGTTTGTCTCCAGGTAACTGCTGGATGGTTACATCAACCCTTCCTATGGATTCTGATAACAAGCTAAGCCGTCAACACTGGATTACATATACACCAACAAAGAAAAAGTAAATAAATAAGTTTATAAATAGGTATATTTCTAGACCGGCTAGAGGCTGAAACCTTAAGGGTTCAGCTCAATCTTTACATTAATCTTATGCTCTTGCATGGAAGCAGGCAAAATATGAGTATATGTTCCTAGTTGGCAATTACCAATGCATTGGCACTGTTTGGTGTACAGCTGAGGGGGTGGGAGGTGCCCACCTTGAAATTCTTTTGGTTCCTTCGGGCGATACTGTGCTCCGTGTTCCTTTGTTGTGAAAACTGCGCAGGGCTGTATTTGTTCCATTTTCCCTTGTAACAGGGTCTAATTCACTACAAGTTCGCTTTAAATTTCTTGGACTTTTCTAGCCCACTCGGTCGCTACATTTGTTGGTGCGCCCATGGTAGAGATCGGAGTGGCGGAATTATAAGAGCTGCTAAAAGTTTAAAAATAAGTTAGAGAACTGCAGATAGAAATATAAAGGGTTTGTTAAGAGACGCGCTAAGGCGGCTTGCTTTGCTAGAAAAATACACACCAACAAAAATGCAGCCAAGCTTTTCTTGCGCTGATAGCGCTTTCTGGGGCAAAATTTCAACCTGTGAAACTCATAAAAAAGGAGAACCATTTTAATGCTGGAATACCTCCTAAGGTAGTACAAAACAGGCTGCCCAGGACAAGTTTTAACCGCTGATTACGTTGAAAGTAAAACGATGCACTATGTGCAGTAGTCTGCTAGTTATTTGCAATTGAATGGTGGTCTACGAATAAGGCCATTATTCTTTTCGTTGAATATGGCGTTCTGCTTTGCAAGCAGATAGCAGAAGAAAGAAAAGAAAATGTAAAAGGTAGCGAAGCAGTATATGTTCTAAATAGGCTTAGCTATGCAGCAAGGCTCTAACTAGCCCGTAATACCTTGCAACAGTTAGGGACTTTGTAGGTGGTCGTAAAGTACACGTTGCAGGCACACATGGCCAATATACGCGAATAAGCTATAATTTTGCGAGAAAACGCTGGAAATCCAGTAAGGATATCGTGTCTGCATGTGAATTCAGGACAGCTTATGGATATCCTACGGTTAGAAGGCCTAGGCGTACCATGTTCAGTGAATACCGAGCCACATAGTCAACTTGGGTTACAGAGTATAGTAATTTTTAAGCCTCTAAGTGATTCTGAATTTTATATCAAGGCCGCATGAGGCAGGTCTAGCTGAGTAACACACGAGACCTTTCGGATCATTTGACACATTGTGGCGTCCATTTCAGCAACAGCAACCAGGTACTCCAACCCTCCAAATGCAGTTGCTATGCCTAATATCGCCTGTAATTACGGAGCAAGGAAAGCGCTTATTTATTTATTATACGCTGCAACATATTTGCTTCACCACGTGTGACAGCCAGTTGGACGTTTCTGGAAGACAGCGCACCAGCTAGTGCAAGGAAACCTTTCGTCAGCACATTTTATGCTCTGGTTGCCGAAGTAGCAGCGACAAAGTCATTCAGCCCGCTAAACGCGACGTTGTTTCTTTCAAAGCAGGACACGCAAGGTTATGGCGGAACGAAACTAAGACTGGCTTATCTGCAACCTCACCCCGGCGCACCAAAATCTGGATCGTTTATGCGTCCCAAAGTTACCGGCTTACTCCGCTTGTTTGTGAGGATAGGATGGTGAACCAGCAGGAGTTGCAAGTGCGTAGGCCTCAAACCAAAAGCCACTGCATCAAAACGTCAACAGTCTCCTTAAGGTGTAACGGGGAATTCCATCCTTAAAACCGGCAGACGGTCCCAAACGGACAGCGAAGAGGGCCACGATTGCTCGGCGCCTACAATATGCTGTAACGTTTACGTGCGCTCACTGGTTACGTAACCCTATGACAATGTGTGTTACACCACAAAAACACACATATCCTTCGCAGCAGGAGCTATAATGGAAGAGCTGTTGGTTACGTGTAAGCCCAGCTATCCTGGAATTGTAAATATATACACGAAATCCCTAGCGGCAGTAGGGAAGGAATTAGCCTAGCCTTCGACAGAAACATTCCAAAAATGTTTTGAAAAAATGCATGTGCCGTCTTATGGTAACACGGGATGATTAACCCAATTCACAAGTGCCGTGGTCGTTCTAATCTAACCAACTCTTCCCTTAATTTTACTACGGGTTATTTCAGTTCACGGAGCTATTATTTCTGATTCACTTACGACCTGCTTGAAAGGATTTAAAGACTTCCTGCCAGAACTGTGTCTTCCGAAGTATACAAATGCACTACAAATCTACTACTAGCACAATCCAGCTGGACTGAAGCAGTAGAAGCTGGCGCGAGAATTGCTGTTGTCTTCCTTGGGTTCTTAAACTCGCTCGACAAGCTAGACCCGCGAATACTGCTCTTCTTACTTCAGATCCTTGGTTTTAGCCATCCCCTTCTAGAGTAACGTAAAGGCTATCTTCTACACGGGCGCCTGGAAGTAAGTGTTCATGAGTCGCTCTCAGTTACCACTCGATTTGGATGCGTTGAACAACAGTGTTCAATACTTGGACCTCACTTATTTGTGATGAGTATTACCGATACTGCATACTTCATAAGCTAGAACTTCTTGTTTTATGTTACTAATAGCATGGTGTGGAGGGCACTCCATGCTTTGGATGACGTCACAGATTTTAAGCTGTTTTGGATAGAGTATGATTCTTGACAATCCGGAAGCTAGATGGATTCAATGTGTACAAACGTGGGGTGCTGCACCTGCGGCACTCTTTGTTGTACGCCGGCCATCCTGGCAGCAGGAGCTTTAAAGGTCTTCTGGCAACAAGGATCTAAAAAGTTTGTCCAGATTGTGTTTGGATGTTTGAAGCAGGCTTCGATGGAGCAAATAAGAGCGTTTAACACGCGGTCTCCTGAAGCGTGCTAAGAAGCCTGCAACCATTCAAGTCTGTACAGCATCTCGGCTCTTAAATACGGTCCAATGTCGACTACGCAATACGGCTCTAGCAGAAAAACCTGACGAAAGACCACACCACCTTAGAGCTACCCCAATGCCAAGGGACAAATGTGTCAGAGGTCTGTAAGCTTTGCCAATGGAACGAAGGCTACAATTGCTCGGTGTCATTATTGGACAGCATCCGCATTCGGGAGTGAAGCTCATTTCGACGTACGAGATCTTGTGAGATCTAACCACACGTTCAAGGAATTGCTAGAGCCCAATCACCACAGCAGTTTGAGCAGCCACATTTTCCAGCTGACACAACTGCACAGTCCTTTGGAAGATCGTCGTAAGTTCTTTTCCGTAAGTGTTTTCAGAACGTTGTACTGCCTACAGGAATCCGGCATAAGTGCTTTCACGCTAGAGGAGCGCAAAGCTCGTTAATCGTGCAGTAACTCAACCGCACTATCTGACATTAACTAATATCATGTATCAACGCCAGTGTCTGTAAGTGATTTCTCCGGCGTTCAAATCCCAGACTTCATTTCACCTACCTCCTGTATGCGTACACAACTCAGAGGAACGATGGTTGCCAAGATCTCATTTAACATTATTCGTTGTAAATAAATAAATTCTTTATTCTCGGACAATGCGTGCTACTCCTATGTCGTAGTGCTCAAGTTACAGGTAAAATTACCTGTCTTGGTGGGCATAAAACATGGTGCAAGTTAGCCACGAACATTGGAGCTGTGAGTTCCTACGTGTTTGTGGAGGGGCACATGTGCAGCTGTCATTTGAATTTGAATATGGGCGTTCCACTGGTGGTTGATTGCGAGGATAGTGGGCGTGAGTGAGGTCGACGGTAGTGGTGTGGTTTGCCGGGTAACAATGAGGCCGCGAAGTTACCTAGAGACGATTTACGTCCGCCTCATCGCAGTGCTGTTAAACAGACAGTAGTGACCTTTTATGAATAGAACACTTGCCAGGTGAAAACCCACTACTTCCTGGAGCACTGCCGCTAGAAATTTGCTGGAACGGGGTAAAACCGAAACACCCAGCTGGTGCCACAGCAAAGTCATGGTGGCGTTGCTGATGGTGCAGCCCGAGGTTGCTGCTAAGCCACAAGCGAGTGATTGGACAATTGACAGGATGGGACACTGCTTAGGTAGTTAGGTATCCATGCAGGATTGTTGCAGTAGTCAATTGTTTTGACGGCACGTTTTGTAGGCTGGCTATGGCCGATCCATTCCCCTGGATAGTGGTATCCCAGTTCAATGAACCAACGTTCGTAGACCAGACAGAAGGTGAGTGTTTTGAAGGTCTGCAATGATTCAGGAATTGCTTGCTAGGTTCATTTGGTTGCAAGTCCGCGGGCCAAGTGCTCTCCTTGGTAAGTTTTGGCTGCTACCTTTAGACAGTTTATACAAGGTACACTTTAGTGAGTTCATCGATGTAAACCGCCGTGGTCAACATTATTTTTATATTTTGTAGTTTTATCATGTCCGCCCTAAGGGATCTGACGGGCAGTAGCTATTACCATTGTTAGCGAGCTTAGAACTTTAATACGACGAGTGCAGCTAGTCCTTGCTTTGGGTCAAGGGAGCAAAATTTACAACAAGTAAAAAGGCAGTGGTGCTAACAGCACAGCGTATTTGATACTCGTTAAAGTATTAGTAGGTCACAGTGCGGTAGTAGTGCGTGTATCTTGAGCTCCAATGTGCTAAAGCTTGTAATAAGATAAGGCGCTTGGGTGTAAGTATTAGTCATGGAACTGCACCGAAGGTAATGGAGGTTAAACAAATAAAAAATAAATGGTATATTGTCGGTAAAACGAGACCCCCTGAAAAGGCGTGATCAAATATGCATAGAAGCATAGCTTCTTTGCAATAGTAAAACATTTCCTTATAATGAAAGGAATAAACAAAAGATATAGTCCATACGAGTGAGCGTGTTGTCAGGTGATAGTCAGATCAAGGAACATGGTGACGCTGTGGCGCACAAAAAGCAGTCATAACTGTTGCGTCAAGATGCAAGTTGGGGGTAAGTTCGCCATGCAGCGATCCGTGAGCATGAGCCCAAACAAGGTTTTGGTGCAGTCAAGATGAGCTGATATATGTTCCATCAAAGCATTCTTCACAGTAAAATCATTTGCACAGGTTGGATGTAGAAGGCTGAGGACTGCGTCAGTGTGAAATGTTTAGCTGTGGCTTTATTGTGTGTCGAGTCACATCCGCTACGTTACAGTGTTGCTAATCGGACATTTGTGGCTTCTTATCGGGAGAACGCTTGACAGGCGAAGACCAACCACGTCCAGGAACACTGCCAGAGCTTCCGTTGAACAGTAGTGCCAGTTATCTAAGCAACATATAGACCGAGTTTCCAACCTATTATTCGCAGTTGGTTGACAGCCAAAATTTTTCCTTTGTTGGCCGAATGGTTTAGTAATGATCCGGCAGTAGTGATTGAAAACGGTCAATGATGTACAAGGGTCGCAGATTATATTGATAGTGATGCAGGTGAGTAAATACATTGTTAATAGGGCCGGCTTTTTCTATTCTATTCTTGTCCGGCTCGCAAACCGTAACCAGCCATCCACGCTGGACATTTCTTGGGGACGGTCAGTGCAGTTGATTTTGTAGCTGAATATGTCTAAACAGGCGAAAATGACATAATCCGCAAAGTGGATTCGGAATTCCTTCAAAAGTAGGTGTGATTGTCTCCATGACCAAGTGAAAACTCTATGGAAGGCCATCGGAAAGGCCACTTATACGAGCGTAAGGCTGTCCGTGAAATGACGTCGGAAACGCTCCAGTTGACTGGAGAATCGGAATGTTTGGGGAAATGAAAGTGAGCACGTCAGAATTATTTGTCTTAGGTTAGTTATCTGTTACTTAGGAAAGCTGCTGCCATTTTTGTTGAGTGCCCGGATTTAATCTCATTGAAAATGATCCTCTAGAAAAGGAACTAGCATTGACTTTAGCAAGTGGCTAGTCACGTATGCCACGTCATCGTTTTCTTAATAGGATTTATGTAGCTTTTCTTTAAAAAAACGCTCGCCAGGCGAATTCCAACCACGTCTTAGGACACGGTCGATAAAGTATTCGCTGGAATGGGTGAACCCCGAACAACCCAGCTGGCACCTCGTAGAGTGTTGTTCCGCTATCCACCGTCTAAAATGTTTAATTCCGGCACAGTTTGAATGATATATCCTACACCAGGTCTTTTGCACTTTTGGCGCGGAGTATACAGACACCTAACTAATCATCGGTAAATCGGATAGAGGTACACTGTCCTGATATATTACAAGGTGGCACTACCAGGTCTGTCCACAGCTCCATCCTAGGACATATAGTAGGCATCAGCCATGATGTACAATTTCAAGGTGATTTCATAAAAATGTGGGGCAGCAAAAGTCTAGGTAAAAGACCAGAACGTGACCCCTGGTCACAGCAGAAACTTTTACTTTAGTTACTTGTAGAAATCTTTCGGTGAACTTTGTAGTTCTTTGCCAGCAGTCGGCAATTCAGGTAAGTCAAAGTCCAATCCGGTAAGCACCGGATGGCCAATTCGCCTTATTAGGGCTCCTAAGTGGTGCGCTCCTAGCCTGCTATAACCTTAAAAACGACGATTAACAATATTTTAAGCGCGCCACCACCCAGCGCTTCATCGATCACGTTGGCCGGTTTCTAGCAGTGAGTGGCAAGAACCGCACGTGATACAGCTAACTGGCCGGACGTACGACCTCCACATGGTGCCAGATGGGTCGATTGGGTTAATCTAGTTCTGGCGAATAGTTCAGCATCATTGTTCAATGAGGTGATGGGTTTTCGTTTTGCATTATTTCTCCCTATAAAAGCCACAAGGGACAGCTTAACAACACGTGGCGGAGGTGAATCGCCACTCTACCTTGATCATGGATGGCTTGCGCTGCCCCACCAACAGCACCAAACACACCATAACCAGTGTAAGTCCGAGGAAATAAAGCTGGAACGCATGCGGATAATAGCCACGTTTCAGCAACGGAGCCATCCCACAATCCTTCACAGAAAAGCGGAAGCACACTGTATGTAGGAATGAAGCGCATAAAATGCGGTGAATGGACCGTAGTCCGCTTCACACTGCTTGTAGTAAACCACACCTCTAGCCTAACACGGCCAAAAGGACAGTGCACCCGGTCTCTATCAGCAGCGGCCAACTGTCACCTGCAGCCAGTATAGACGAGGAAATGGGTACTAGACAGGTACACCTCATGTCAGCATGCACACTAGCCACAGCCCCACCGAGTAATTTAAGCAGCTGTCAATCATTTGAAACGACAAGATCAAATAAACTAAATCGGACAATGAATACAGATACGGGGACAGAACACTTCACTAAATGCGGGTATAAAATACATTGGTTAACAAAATATCAGCCTTAGTTTCCGAACCTCAAATATTAAATTTTAGGAAAAGGCCACAATGGTGAAAATGTTATCAACGTTAATTAAAAATAAATTGCTCGTCATGTACAAGTTAACAGAAGATAGTTAACATGGACAATAGTGAGACGACATAGCAAACCCGCCACCTGAATTAAAGAGACCCAGCATGTAAGCAGGTGGTTGTTCCATCGAATGTATCGTACCCACAAAGATTGCGCGCGGTCCGCCTACGCTCTCTGCAGGATCCGTCGCCGCTTCGGTGTTGGCCCCGAGGGGCCTCGCTTATGGCTCACTAGACCTGGGTAATAAGCAAATTTACATATATACAGACACGCACGTAGGATTATACCAGTTAATGTGCCATAATCTTTACATTACCAGACCCTACCGGTTAGTATTAACATGATCATGTCTTTGCAAGTGTGCCCCGCACTGCCAGGAACAAAATATTTATTTAGTTGGTTAGTTAGTTTACATACCATCCACTTCAGGCAGTACCCAACAATGCGCAGGAGGGACCTGTTAATTTCGTCTACCTGGCCGCGTCTACGTACACCACAACAAGTGGAAACAGAAGCCGTGTCTCATTTTCCACGTTGGCAGGAACGCCACCGCCCAACTAAAACAAAGACGTGCTGAGGGATAAATCGAGTGGACAGTGCCAGCACTTTAATAACTGCATGGATAAAAGTAACGGCAAAAGTGCCACGAAAAGGAGGCCCTCACGACCTGTAATGAAATAAGACAACACAAACATTGGACTAACGCTTATCTTAGACAGCGCAGGGCAGCTTGGGCAATCGATTAAGAAAGGAAACGCCAACAAAAGCCAGAGGCACCAGAAAGCAACAAGTCTTCTGTCGCACCCGCTGCTGAAAATTGCAAAAGTTTCCGAATACAACGAGGAAAATCTAGCTTAGGAAACCTAAATGGTTTCCACACGGTTTGCTGACAGTGAGAAAGTGATGAACCTTCTCTCTTCTTTTCGCCTTGGCAGCAACCACGAGGGCGCAACTAAGGATTGCCCACTGCTATTTGTCCGCCAGGACGAAGTAGGATGCCAGCGCAGCCCGAGGCTGGCCCGTACCACAAGGGTGAAACGTAAGTCCTGGATGTCCTTTCGCCAGAGAATCAGATAAGAATAAATAAATAAATATTTTATGGTCGGCAAACTGTGGCACGCCTTTTGGGCGTGATCAGCATGTTGCAATATGGCACATGATAGCATGCTTAGCAGGACAAAGAGCGGGAGTAGTAACGAGTTAGTCAGTAGTGTGGACCCACAAAACCCAAGGATTTTATGCAGTCTAGCTTCACAGTAGGCTGGAAGTAGAGATAATAATTAGATAATTACTGTTGACGAGGTTGTCGAGAAACTAGTCAGATGACGCTGGGTACACAGCGCGGTCAGGTGATTGAAGCTTGAGAAAACCGCTGTAAAAATAATTTAGGAATGGTGGCATGTTACTACTCAAATATATAAGCGTAGGCTTACGAGAGAAGATTTATGCACAGAACTTGTGAGCTGTGTTATCGGACAACTTGTCCGTGCGTGGTTGGGGCATTGGTTTTATTGCGTTGCGAGTCACATCTGCTACATCGCAGTGTTGTTAAACAAACGTGTGTGGCTTTCTTCTAAGGAGGACGCTTGTTAGGCGAACCTTAACCACGAGGCAAATTCTCTCCAATCAGCGAACCAAAGGTGGAAATGAAGAAACAAAAGCCATACACTGAA
>CALYDF020007243.1:0-12678 GCA_944474145.2 Dicrocoelium dendriticum | reverse complement strand
ACGAACATGAGAAAGTTTCTGATCAATCATTGTGAAGGAAATAAAACAACATTATTTGAAACAATTAATGAAAGCTGTAACCTGCAACAAAATGCTTAGTAACGATGGAGTCAACCAGACACTCACTAGGCAATCGACTACACCTGGAAATGAGCTTAGTAAAACACACAATCAATATGAAATCTTTCTGTAGTAGACCAGGAAAAATTTTAGGTAAACAATATCGCCAGTGTGGTAGGTTACAGGCATTCATGAACTTAAATTTGAAGCGCATGTAAATAAATAAATGGTTCATTATCAAATTTATCGAGGCACACCAAATCAGGCATGATCAAAATTTACAGGCAGTTATGTTTCGCAACAGACACGTTACTATGTATGTAATCGGCAGTGGCCGAAAGTTGTACAGGCTGCGGAGTTTGAGGAAGTAATCATGAGAAATAAAGCCGTCAATGGATAACGATACTTTGGGTTAAGTAAGCTTACTATAAACAATCAAGGCACTATAATTGTAGGGAAAACGGTATAGGTAAACAGAGAGTAGCTTATTTTGGTACGTGTCAAGAAAATATTGAAATATGACGCCAGTCGAGTTGCCATTATTTAGTTGTCGGCAGCGCCATTATTAAGTGGCGAGTCACATCCGCCATGTCGCAGTGTTGTTAAATGGACACTTGTGGGTTTTTATAGGGAGAACGCTTGCCAGGCGAGAACCCACCACGTTCTGGAACATTGCCATAAATCCTGTTGAGCACTTATGTACAACTGGCAAAGCAGCTTGAAATCTGTTATCACACTCGGTTATACGCAGTCAAATGATTTCCAATTTCCTCGGTTGGCTAATCAGGTAGCTTTGTCGGGGCCACCATAAAGGCTGAGGCCGGTCGAGGATGAAAATCACGAAGAGTCGTCATATTGAGGGTCCAGGTAAGCAAAAATTTCAAAGTTTCCTTTGTCTGGATTTTCAGATTATGTCTACATTCCGGGAGTGTGAAGACACCGTGTCCAGCCATCCATACTGGACAACTGTCGTGGTGATGAGTGCAGTTAAATCCATTTGGTTTAGAGCCCCGCTTCTTGTCTGTTCTTCCGTCCTTCTCGGGCAAAAACGCTGTTCCTCAATCACAAGGAATGACATAATAATTTTCAGACATTGCGAAACGTTTCATCAACATGTGTTGACCATGATAGATTATGAGATAAATATACAACAAGATACTTAACAGTGGATGGATGGAACTTAGGAGTAAGCCATTCTTGCGTGCGGTCGCAAAAAAGCTGTCCTCCTGCATTATTCGCCTCCAAATCTTTGGTTTTATTCTCACAGAGACCTACGTGCCATCATTCGATTTGGCTCTGCGAGCTCCTCCTACCACTGTTCATCTATTGGATCTATCATTCACGGATCACCAGCAAACTGTGCTCTTGCAACTTCGAAGTCAAACGTATTTGAACCTTATCGGAGGTTTTATTTTTCCTCTCGTCGCATAAGAACTCTGGTGGTCTTATTTTAAAGATCTTTATGAGAGTCACCTGGTCAGCTTGCTACTATTCCTTCAAGTCGCTCTACAAAGCGATAGTCGTCAATTTGATCCGCCCTTGGAACCGCCACTGTCGTCATTAGACAGTATTTTCCAAGTCACCTTGCTTTGCCTCAGTCCTACGTCGCATCGCTGCCTACCCTCTACCGGCTGGATCGACAGCACGCACGTCGCTTATCTACCCTAAAGAACGCGTGACTCATCTGGCCGCGACACGCCTGGACCTGCTGACCTCAAACCAGCGCCGAGCGCGACGCAAAGGTGCGTCAGTATCTCTATCCTCTTCCTACTACCTAAAACAGCACCCCTACTGAGAACATGTCTCGTATGAAGAGCAAATGCGAATCATGTGCCAAAGTGGTAGAAAGTGGTCTGGTGTGCACCATGTGTTTGAAATCCTATCACACTACCTGCCTTAGGAAGGGGTCGACGAAAACAAACACCGCAGAGGCATTTTGGTTTTGCCAAGTATGCAAGTCTATTCCATTTGTTAGCTGTCTATCTGTGCTACTGAAGAGGGTGAAAGACTAACCGAAGCGGTCAAGCAACTGGTGAGCGCCAGAGTTACACCCATGGGAGGAAACGGACCTGCGCTTTTGAGTGAAATTAACACCCAGAATTCCCTAGTCCGGCCGACGAAGCGAGCCAGGCGTCCCAACCTAACCCCAACGACTCAGTCTCCAGCAGTATCAACTCCATTTTCTCTCCCTCCTATAAGTAAAAACAGTGCCTGCAGCGCGCCTACCGCAACTTCTGTACTGTGTGCCGCACCTAGTAGTCTGTTCGCTACACTCGAAGCTGTAAGCCACGATCAACCAGCAATAGTAAACAACCCGGCAACGTACGCACCGGTTGCCGCCAGGCAAACACCGGAAAGAGCACCGGTAACCAGTGTGCCCGGATTAGAGAAAACAAAACTGCCGCAGCACGGATGGCACACACCGGAGCCGTTCACAGATTCACCAAAAACACGGAATACTAAGCCTCCAATTCCAAAAACCAGTAGCCACCAGGCGCAACCATGGTGCCCTAAACATTGTATGCACAAATGTCCCCGAATCCAAATCCAATACACTTAAGGGTAAGTTGACGGACGATCAAAATCAGTGGGGTTCCATCTGTACGTCAATCGGTGTCCATGCTAATCCCACGACATTAAAAAGAATCTCGCGCCACCCAAACGCATTGCACTACTGCGAACCCCGGTTACTTCGGGTAACACTAAACTCGACGGACGAGACTGAGGCCGTTCTGCTGTCTGCGAACCGTCTCCGCAACGACTCAAGTGGAGTGCGCGTACTACCCGAAATCCCATGGAAAGAACGTTCAGCGGATCCCACTAACAAAGATAGGTACAGAATAAGTCAAGATTAGAAAACAGTGATTGCTCACGGTGTTCCTGAGCTTACTGTCTCCTCTTCCGATGATGCCCAAATGCACGACCGCGAGCAATGGCACTACATCCGGGAGGCACTTTCTCTCGAAAAGGTCGTGGTCACCTCGTTGACAAGGATCCCCATATCACCAAACTATAAGGGGTGCGGTCCTTGGCTGTTAAAACTTGTGTTACAGTCAGAACTAATGGCGCAAACCCTCCTAGCGAAATGGATTAATTTCCGTTACAGATTGCCAACAGAAATTCGGCTGAAAGCAGCAAGAACACCAACGCCTTCTAATGACAATTCAGTAGAGGCACAACTATTAATGAAAACGCCAATTGCAGGACCCGACTCGGGGACGGTTTCAAGAGTAGCCATAATATCCGGAGGACCACGGCAGAGCTCGAGTAAACACAGGGATCCGGGGCATCGGATACCTGCTTATATATCAAATACCTCTAGAGAGTATGCAACCCATCTAAAATACGATTATTCGCCGACCCTTTAATAATCGGCGTAAACTCACTTGCTTCATCCATCCAATCTAACACACATTTGGTCTCCGAAATCTCTTATGCATGTAGACAAATGCCCAAGGTCTACTCAGCAAATTAGCTGAATTAAGACTTCGACACGCGTCTGCAGCTTGGGACCTCATCGCTGTCACCGAAACGTGGTTGCGCTGCGAGATAACCGATGCTGAAACTGCACTAACGAGCATGTCCGTTGTCCGGAACGATCGAACCAGCAAAAATGGTGGGGTGGCCCTTTATTTCGTAACAATATGCGACGCAAACCCATAAACGATTCGGACACCGACGTACTTGACTCCATTTGGTGTAATTTCCGGCTAAGTGGGAACGATCTTGGCCTACTGGTTGTTGTTTATCGCCCACTATCGTGTACTCTTGAGATGGACTGCAATTTGATGGCTGCGTTGGGGCAAGTGATGAAGAGGAAGTACAGTCACATTCTAGTCACCGGTGACTTCAACTTACATGCCCACGAACTCAGGCCACCCCAGGAGAGCCACTCAAAGCAGATTTGCAAGATCTGGTTTCAGACTTCCTGCTTTATGGCCACATCACTACGCCCACCAGATTCAGGGGGAACTGACAGGTCATCCATATTCACCAATGAAGAACTGATGGTCGAGAGAGTGATAACCGATGCTCATTTGGGCCGCAGTGATCATGCGACGCCACTGTTTCATTACATGTGCTACGCGGATTATCCTAAAGAGCATGCCGAGGAATATCGTATCGTAACCAACTATGACGACCTGTCCGACCTCATTGATGCAACCAGCTGGTCGTTCCTAGCTGATTTAACCCCTGAAGTGGCCCGTGGTGAATTCATCAACATATTTAACAAGCTCGCCGCAAGGACATCTGAAACCAAACTCTGCCGGCCTAAAAGGATGAAGTTTTTCGTAAGGAGCAGGACGCGTAAGTGCATGGCAGTAAGGGACTTGACATGGCACACCTACATAGCCTCCCCGAACGACCATACCTGGGAGGTCTACACAATACGAAGAAACCACTGTGTCAAACTCGTCCGGGAGGATAAACTTAAGAACCAACAAGGTTTGGTGGAAAAGTTTTGCTCCAATCCCAAACTGCTATACAGACACGTAAACAATTTGCGCCGTGTTAAGCGTGATAGTCCTGCTCTGCACACAGCAGGCGGGTTAGCCCAAACCGCACAAGAGGCGGCCAACTTCCTTGGACAACAATTTGGCCGTACCTTCCAAAGCGCGCAATCATCATACATCCTGCCTAAGCAGATAACGTGGACATCAGGCCTTAATCACATATCGTTTACCTCCGCAACTGTACTGAAGAGGCTGATATCTCTGCGCGAGTTCAGCCCCCAGGGTGCGGACGGCATTTGCCCAACGGCGTTGAAAGTTGCTGCCATGAGTTTGGCAGGACCACCAGCAATTTTCTTTCAACGATGTCTGAAAGAGATGCACGTCCCCACGATATGGAAGCACGGAATCATCACGCCTATCTACAAAAGTGGTAGCCGTGCTGAACCAGAAAATTGTCGCCCGATAACACTAATTCCTATGATCTCCAAGGTTATGGAGTCCATCGTAACTGAGGCTTTAATAGGGTATCTGGAGAACAACAAAATTCTCGTTCCGGAACAGCATGGATTTCGCCAAAGTCACTCCTGTACAACTAATCTCTTGATTGCTCGTGCAAACTGGTCGGAATCTGTGGACTCTGGTGTAGGAGTCGATGCGGTCTAAATGGATTTCTCAATTCATTCGACCATATAAACCATCGTATTCTCCTCCACAAACTCCAGAAGTATGGAATTGACGATGCTGTTCTGGGCTGGATAGGTGATTTTCTCGTTCAATGTCATCTGAATGTGAGGGTTCGAAGCAATTTGTCGGAATCCATCGAAGTTCATTGCGGCGTACCTCAAGGCTCGGTACTTGGACCCTGCCTGTTCCTGGTCTTCATAAATGACCTCGCGGGCGTGCTATCTTCTAACTGTTTGTTATTTGATGATGACCTAAAGGTATGGCGTACTATAGCTGCGTTGGAGGATCACACAGGGTTACAGGAGGACCTGGACAAAGCGTACACATGGTCCATCGAGAACATGCTGCATCTTAACGTCACCAAGTGCAAAGTTCTCAGCATACGGCACAAGAGTATGCACAACTACCGCCTAGGACCACAAATTCTACAACCGCCTTCTTACGAGTGCGATCTCGGCGTGATAGTTCAAGATGACTTCGGTTGTTTGAGGCAGACTGAAAAGGCAGCTTAGAAAGCAAACCAGTACCTTGGCCTTCTTCGCAGAGCTTTCGGGGTTTGACCCTTCGATCTTTCCAAAAATGCTTAGTGCGTACGTGAGACCGCACGCGGCGTACGCTATCCAAGCGTGGCAACCCTGGCTCAAGCACCATCTCACCGCGCTCGATACTGCACAACGTAGGGTAACGAAGAGCGTCAGAGGTGTGACCAGCATCCCCTACCCACTCTGGCTGAAGACCCTCAAAATATACAGTGGACGTTATCGGCGTCTAAGGGGTGACCTCATAATGCTGTACCTAATCCTGAGAAACCCCAACCACCCATGCCATTCCCTTCTAATGCTCAGTCAAAACACCCAGATAAGAGGTCACCAGTTTAAGTTAGTCACGCAGTACAGCCGCCTGAAATGTCGGCGAAACTATTTCTCCCTTCGAGTGGCACAGCCTTGCAACGCCCTATCGGAATATGTAATTAATGCACCCACTCTATCCCTTGTCAAAAAACGCCTTGACGATACTCTGTCACATTTACACTACGTGCTATAGCTCATGACCACCAGATGCTAGCACTAATGCACAACAGACAGTGGATAGTGCCATAACCCTACTCGAGAATGAGTCACTCCAAACGCCTTGCACCAAATTTCTAAACACTACTACTATAGAAACTGGATTTCTGTATCCTTTCGACCCAAGATAGTTACACTCGAGTAAGCGTTGTCCTTGCTATCTCTTTTATTTTTTCTCGCCTATTAGGTGATCATTAACCACTTCCCTTATTGCTTTGTATGCGTACATTCTCATTTCAAACTCCCTTTATACGACATTGCATTTACATCTTTAAGCGCCCGAACTGAAGACTCCATTATCCCTTTGCTACCTAATTTTGTCACGCTATACACCCTACGGGACATGTCAAGCATCTGCTTTTTTATCCGTTATTAATCGTTGTTCATTGTTGGTTGTTTTCGCTTACCATCAAGGCGGGAGGAGTGTTTGCCAAAATCAGACGTTTGTCAGTGGGAAGAAAAGAGTGATCCGGGCCTCTACCACTGCTGAAACCCATCCAATCGGCTTTAGACAGCCGTTAATGCTTCACTAACCGGAACATTGTTGCCTAGAACCATATCGTCTGCGTATTTACTCGAATAATGTTGGAAGGAATTATACCCTTTCGATGTATAAAGAGAACAGACGAGGGAAGGGGATTTCTTCTGGTAACCACTACAATCACCACGGAGAGTAGGGGAATCTTACCGTTTAGTTGCGTGAAATGAGAGCGATTGACTAAGCAATTGCTCATCAGCTTGCCTACTGCTTTTGTACACCATCCGCAGGCATTTGTTTAAGCAGGATTGGCCTGGTGCCACTTCCAGTAGCGTTGAATTAACTAAGGAAGAGCAACCGCACAGTCTTGCCTTTCACATCCAGTGAAATTGCTAGTGAGTGAAGGGGGTATGCTACGGTAACTATCGTGGAACGCCGAGTTCTGTAGGCAAATTGGGATACGTCTACGGCCGGATTGTTTGGTTAGATCCACGGTACAATTAGTCGCTGTAGGATACTCAGCATGATGGGCGTGCAGGCGATCGAACGGAATTTCTTGGATCTGATGTTAGGTACAGGGCCTTTATATGTAGGCACCGATTAAAAGATCTGCTAAGGGCCTTGTAGGTATCGACACACTCTTTCAAGACAGCTGGGGAATGAGCATCTGGTACACTATACTTCCTTGAATTCAACTTCCTGATTTGACGACTAGGTCGGATGTGTCGTAAAATTGGCGGTGTTCGAGGAGTTGACGGAGCGGGAAGACTTGATTCATCCATCCATGGTCGGGACGGAAACCAGCTTGTACTTAACGGTAAGATACACGTATTGGGGCTAGCTAGTGAAGCAGAATTGGTGTCAACAACTTGAAGGTATTCAAGACGGGACTAATCCCTCGATGATTGACGCGTAAAATACCAGCAACTTTCGCGGTACTCGAGATGCTAACGGATCCTTGAGATTTTAGCAAACAACGCCATATGGTTAGTGATTCTTATGCCGTCGTGATTTAACACCCCCGAAACAAGTCCGTCTGAGCTGGCAGTCTTGAATCAATTTAAGTGTCTAACCTTGACGCAAAGGTTTGCTTTGCTAGGTGGATTCAGCGGGACGAGCGAAGCTGAACAATTGGATATGCAGCGTGCACAGATGTATGAGACTACCTCTTGAACGGTAAATAGAAGTGATCAAGCTAGTTATACAAGACGAAAAAGAATCATTTGTTGCTGCCCTATCTGCATAAGTGTCTGTACGTTGAAGCACGCAGACGTCACGTGTATCGGGGCCGAGTAAGTGCCACTGTTTACATTTCAAGGTTCACGGTGCAACCGGAACCATAGGCAGATTCATGCACACAGGAATCAGGTATCGGATCGCAAGGATTGCCAAAAAATAAGTAATTGGCGTGCGATGAATCCGCATGAATGTAAGAAACAGCAGCGGATGAGGCAGAAACACATAGTTGCAGCTTACCACCTTAATTTATACAGCTAAATGATGCTACGTTTAAAGATTCGAAGCGTCATAATGTCCATACCACAACGACGATTATAAGAAAAAGGAACACATAACTAGACCGAATTGAGACACACTATTCCTTGAAAAGGACACCGCAGCGACCATATGAAGAGATATAGCGACCATCGAGTGTGATTCAATCACGGAATCAGCATCGCTGCAGCATTCAACGCACCATCCCTATATGTAGTAACAGCGCTTTGGAAACCTCCTTTAGTGGGTAACTTCCTGTTTTCTTTCTCAAATTTGTCATTCGTTTTTATCTGGTACCATTTTTGGTGTAAAGGAAGATAACTAGGCCCACCGCGCTGACGTACAACGCCCATCTTAGTGCGGAAAACTACAGGCTGTCCGAACAACCTGTCGTTGTTGCCAGTTGGATGGTTCGGGTTTATTTTCTTCCAAAAATGGTTCAGTTTGGCTTAGGCATACAATATGGACGCATCCGGAAAAGTACTTAATGTCCAATTCCCCTTAATGGTATTCATCAGCAGCGTGTCCTCCGCTCCAGTTTTCATGAACTCATGCTACGCAATTCGCACCAAAAATGACAGCGACAGTCTAGGTGGCCAAGTGAGTAATTGTGAAATGACGTGTCTCATCATGCCAATTCTGTTCTCTGTAAGGCAGTAAGGTGTATGCCAGACCACAATGGCACGTAGGGTGTGACAGATCGTACCTTGCTCGTGAATGAATCAAGGGCAATACGGATCTAAGCAAAACAAACAACCCCATTGCATTAACAAAACAGCAGACATGAGGGCTGGGTTAAGTCAGCATCAATACGTTGCCACATTCTAGTGACACTTCTTCCTCACACAGATACGTGGGCTGAGGCTACCACTAGGTCGCTATCGCCTACGCGGATTCCAACCGGTGGCCAGGTTGCAACGACTGCGCGTAATCCTCTCGGTCACTGGCCGAGGGAATAATCCATTACGTAATAGCGATTATGTGTTGTAGAGTCCAACTCGGCCATACAGATGAGACTGGGTTAATGGTGCTAATCCGAGCTGGCAATGGAAACTAAGTACAAATCTCCGCAATGCATGGCAGATAGCTTAAGCAACAACAAAATGACTAAGTAACAGTATCTGTTGGCTACGATAATACTAGTATCGAACGTATGTACCACCACTGGCCACATAATTCAGGTTTTAGAGGATGAATACGTTAGATCTTCACTTTTTTTCGCTATTCCGAATTAACCACCCGAAAATTTCTCCGCAAAAATTCTAGCCCAGCCGTAGAAAAATCAAAATTCCAACAGTCTTGACCACGAAAAACGTGTTACCAAAAAGCTCTGCTAACGTAGCCAGATAATGCCGCCGTAAACACTGCCCTCTCAACTCTGAAGCAAAAGTTCAATTAGCTGGGTGTTTGGAAACGCATTCGTCCGCTCATTCGATTGCCTGATTGACCGCACGGGGTAGGCGATTCCCTTCAGCCCAGGTTTCAACCACCATTATATACTTTCCTTTTTTCTTTTATGTTTTTATCTGATTCCCGGATACCTCCCCTCCTGAAGCTTCTGCCGTTGTGTATAATGCTAGTCTGAGATTAAGCTGAAGCCTCCTGGAAGGGGTTCTTCGCCTACCGGTGCATCGCCTTGACTGTAGTGTTCTGGATTCGGATTCCGTGCTCTGCGCTCTGGTACCATTCGCCTGATGACAGGATTCTTCTACCGGCTCTGTAGGCAAGTTGAAGCTGTCTGTCAACAGGTCAAATGGAAGCTTGGCGGATTCTGTTGCTTGTGGCTGACACATTGTTTTTCGCAGTTGGTTTGCGTGGCGTACCCATACCTGCATTCCAACCAGCACGTCGAAAATGACGCTTCCGCGCTTGCGCTGGATCGTGCCTGACGTTCATTTCGCGTGTCCACTCCGATAATCACGGACATGTACTGGCTGATCCGGTCTAAACGAACGTTGCTTGGCACCAAACCGCCGATTAAAATCACGTTCCATATTGAGATTCCTTTCACCAGCTATGGACTCTGAGGACGGCCGAACTGCATCATATGGCATGCGATGTCTTCTCTTCATCATTGCCTCTGCTGGTGATATTCCACCCGGTGTTTGTAAATTTTGTGTAAATTGATACAGAAATAGGAAGCAGTCGCTCAGCTCCTCTATGTCTCCCTCCCTCCTTGATTTGAGGAGAGCGCGTTTGAATGCATCCACAAACCTCTCCGCTTGGCCATTCGATTGTGGGTGGAATGGTGGAGACCGCACGTGTTTGATGGTGCAACGTTGGCAGAATTCCGTGAATGTGGTCGAAGTAAACTGTGCTCCATTGTCCGTCACCAATGTTTCAGGGCAACCGAACCTGCTGAAGATTTGTCGCAATCTAGAGACGGTTGCGCTGGTTTTCGTGCTGTGAGAGTCGAATTGTCATGGCTGTCAAGGATCTTGAATCCGTGAAGAGTTCGCGATTTATCTAAAACCGCCAAAACAGGTTCCTGGGTGGCGACAAACGCCATGGTTGCAACTTTGCCACAAAAGCTATCTAACAAAAGCCGATGAGAAGTCTGTGTGTTCCTTTTCCTGACAATACTGGTGTTCTCAACATTGTCGCAACCCTTACTCTCAATACAATACGCAACAAGAGGAGAGTGTTGATGACAGCAAATCAGTTTTCCTGAGTAATAATTATACTCCCAGAAGAACTTAACTACGGTTTTCATTTTAACCTTGTTACTCGCTGTGATTTTCTCATGATCTAATGCAATGCTGAAGAACTGTAAATCACATTGGTTCTGCGATCGCCAGCTCCAGTGAGATGTATGAGCTGCGCTGCTTCCATTTTGACGGTAAAACGTTAGCCACCGTGTAGTATGCGTCCGGTAGAGGATTCCGAATGCCTTCGTGAGGTGGTCGTAAAAGACCGAGGGGCATGAACTACTATACACGGCAGAGAATCGTATCTGATACATTGCATGCACACATGGCATTTATTGAACGGAACGATTACCTTTGAAGTGCCCGCTTTGGAGAATGTACACCTCTCTGGCCACACTTCACAGGACAACGGGGGCTTTCCCCATTCTCCCGATTCGCTTTCGTTGCTCGCACCGGATTTTGTGGCTTCTGCGGACCAGTTAACAGATGTCCCTCCTACGGTCCCACAGCAGCTGCAGCAGTCACCGATGATGCCATGCTCCGATGTGGAGGACAATACGACCGTTTGTCAGCCAGCTGTGGAAGAGAACAGTATAAAGGAATCCCAACTACATTTGTCAAATGTGCTCCTACCGGCGGATAAGTGTCTCACTCCCTCACACCCCACAAGTGTCCCATCAGATCCCATGGTTGAGACAGAGTTGATAGTTCATGAGATGGAAAGGCGGCTTCTTTTGCCGGATAGCTTGTGCGTTGCAACTGAGCAGGATTTCTTTCAAAACACTCCCCCAGCGCCAAACTCACACACACCGGGAAGTCCGTTGGCGACGGATGCATTGGAAGTCAATGACAACCCGAAGATTCCGGATACAGTGGACACCCAGCGAACGCTTGCAGTACAGCTGGAGTCCATTGAGGACGCGATGCTTAATCGCGCAGCGTCTGCGTGGTTATTACCTTCTACATCAACTGACGAGCGTGAACAAAGTCCTACTCGTGATCTGCTGTATGACAAATTGGACCTCTTGGGTGCATTACTTCTTACACCACCGCCGCCAAGTGAACAAGAACAGCCGGGTGACATTCTGCCTGAGCCTAGGTTAATCTCTCCACCTGGAACAAACCGCTCTTTGTTAGGTCAAGATTTTCTATCACGCCCCGACCCATCACGTGATTCTATGCAGGATGATACCGAAGAGCGTGGTACTCCATCTGCTGATTTATTCTCGAATTTTGGAGAACCTGATGCATTGGGTCAACAACTACGTTCTAGGGATTCGAGTGGACTACCTCACAATCTCTCTGAAGTCTGCGGTCTCGGTGGAAATATCCACGGAGAGATGTGAGCTGGTCTACTGTCTCGTCGTGTTCGTCATCTGATTCAGTAGACGGTAGTCAAACTCCTGTTGACCGTGTCCCACTGAAGCTGACCACTTTCACTATCGGCGGAGTCGGAAAGGACACTCCTCGTGCACTCTCTCCGATGACAATAGGCCTTCTACGATCGTTAGTGGAGCAGTCGCAATGACATTCTCAACAAATGGAGTCAGTATTGGCCCGTTTAAGCGAGACACAAAGCCAACTAAGTTCTCTCCAACAATCGCACTCGCAACTACTTGAGAGTTTGAGAAGAAGTCCTGCTTTCGGATCCCACATCCGTCGTCATTGTTAGGTCTTCACCTTTTTTCGCTATTCCGAATTAACCACCCAAAAATTTCTCCGCAAAAATTCCAGTCCAGCCGAAGAAAAATCAAAATTCCAACAGAATGTATATTGGCTGGTGCTACTAGCGG
>CALYDF020007242.1:0-12741 GCA_944474145.2 Dicrocoelium dendriticum | reverse complement strand
GTGCGACGGTTTACGTACCTCCTTGACCCATTGAGATATAATGGGTTTTGCTTCCGGGCAGCTTGAGAGTTACTCCTACAAAGTTGGCCAATGGTGAGAGGTCAGACAAACCCAGTCTCCGGGTCCTCCAGGTTTTGTGTTTGAAATGGGATGACGCCTATTTCTGTAAAACTAAATCATTGCCACCCAGCTGACTTTCAGACAGTCTTTTGAGCCAAATGCTTTAGATGAGGTCCCTAAATCGTCCTCTTGTCAAGGTCTAGGAGCCCTGGCAGTACGTCAGCCCACATATAACCATGACATATTCTTAAAACCTAAACCTCATCCTACATCGGCTGTCGCACAGATTATCAAGGGTTTACTTATCTTATGCAAACAGCAGGGCAGATAAATTAAACATACTACTGCCGGCGCCTCCCTTCTTTCTTCTCCGACTGTTTCTCTTACTCTCATCCCGACCCCCATTACTAACCGTCCTTCTGTGATTCACAGCTTAATTGACAGCAAACGAATTGCCAATGGAGTAGAACCATCTGCAGCCACCATCACGCCGCACCTATCGGACGTCAGTCGTAAAACTCCCTTATAAGGCCACGCTAGCCCTCTTCCATGGGGACATGCAACGTTCGCAATGTAAGACAAACAGGTCAACAGGCTGCAGTCCCACGCATCTTGGACACACTAGGTGTTGATGTGTGTTGTGTGTCCGAAACTCGGATCAATGACCCTAATGGGGTTGTTGAATTAACTGCACCCGGCTTATCCTTCCGTTATTGGTTCCACGCATCCGGAGACGTCGATGCAGCACTCACGGGTCAAGCTGGTGTAGGTATCATTCTAAGCTCCAGGGCAGAGCCATTCTTGGTTGACTAGATTCCGGTGAACAGCCGTTTATGTGCAGCCCGTTTGACGACATCAGCTAAGGTTGGTTCACGAAGTAGTACAAAACGCTGTTTGTTTGTGATTTCCGCTTATGCTGCCACCGACTGCAGTTCTAATGATGTCAAGGACACATTCTAACACGAACTGAACGCGCTACTACGCAGTGCTACTAGTTCAGATATTATAGTATTGCAGGGGGTATGAACGCACAAGTAGGGCGTCAAAGCTCTTCAGAAGCTCAGCTGGGTGGTAATTATGGGCTTAACTCCGAACGGACTGACAACCGTGAGCGTCTGTCGCAACTATGAGCAGAAAACTAGTTGTTTCTTAGTAGCACTGTTTTTAGGCACAGTTGGCGCTGAAGTGCCACTTGGCGTCCTCCTGTAGCTGGGCAGCGATGGACCCAGATTGACCACATAGCCATTAGTTAGAGATGGCGTGGGTCCATCCTGGATTGCTCCTAGTTCTGGAGTAATTGTGTCGATTCTGTTCATGTTTTGGTACGCTGTCGTTGCGCCACGAACTTTACCGGGAGGCGCACAAAGCGTCTCCTCCTATTGGCAACTGAGAAATTATCTTAGAACTCGGTCAAGCAAGCCTAGCAAGACGCACTACGTACCGAACTTTCGCTGTCTTGTCCTAAAGACACTTGGCTTCAGTGGAATTGGATCACGGTCGCCGTGCAATATGCAGAAGCATCTGTTTGTGACAATGTCAATCATCACCGCCCCAGTCACTGGATATCCGCGAGCTCGGTGAACCTGTTGGAATCTAGAAGAAAGCTCTCGGCTGGCTCTGAACACAATATAAGCATACGGGTTATAAGGCGCGAACTAAAGCAGAGCCTACAAGCTGACAAGGAAGCCTGTTAGACCAGTAGAATCCACGAAACGAAGGAGGCAGGAGCAGTTCGCAATTACTGCAAGGCTTTCCAGGTAAACCGCACCAATGGTTCCGTAAACCAGGCCTCAATGAGATAGTCAGAGACGGCGCGGTGCATTGCTACATAATAAGGAGCGTCGTATCGCTCGTTGGGTGGAACACTTTCAAGATCAGTTCAGCTGGCTCGCTGCTCTTGGACTTCTTCCTACTCAGCTGAAGCAGGACGAGCCATGGACAGTTAATGTAGAGCCTCCATCAGAGGCCAAGATCTGAAACGCGATCACAGTTCTCATTCCTTTTTGTGCTGCTGCCCCGGATTCTCGCCCACCTGTAATCGTTTAAAAATGGAAGGGAGGTCCTCCGCAAAGCACTGACCTCACTATTCGAACGTATCTGGGAAGAAGAGAATGTCCCGGCTTACTGAAGCGAATCGATTAAAGTGGCAATATACAAGGAGGTCAGTCGCACAGACTGTTCTAACCACAGGAGTATTAGCCTAACACTCGTTGTGACAAAATAACTGGCCTCGATTCTATTTCGTCGCCTCACTGCGGACCGGGAACCTCGGATTAGGGAAGAACAGGCCGGTTTTGTTAAGGACGTGGCTGAATAAACCATATATTCACTTTGCGGCGGGTACTAGAGCAGTGTCACGCAAACCGCAGACCGACAATAACTGTTTCCCTCGATTTCACGGGTGCATTCGATTCAGTCGATCGATGGATGCTATTCGAAATACTTGCGCGGAAAGGTGTTCTCACGAAATATGTGAACATCCTTCGTGCTCTGTACTCGAACACTACAGGCCGCGCCAGGGTCTACGGTGTACTGTCGAATATCTTTCCTTCCGATTTCCCCATTTTTGTTCAATTTCGTCTTGGATTATATCATGGTGTGTTTCTTCGCGGAATCTCACGATGTAGGCATTGAGGTGATACATGCTGAAAGATTAGTTGCTTTAGATCGTGCAGATGTTGTCGTCATGCTTGTGACGGCGTTGCGGCGGTACAAGCAACCCTGAATAGCCAGTCAAGGGTGGTCCCAGTATTTCGTAATTGTTTCCACCTTCAGATTGTAAATAGTTGCTACAAGAGCACTGATTACTTTCTGGCTTTGTGACCCTTGATAACGAGGAATTCGAGGTGGTTGATAAATTCATTTATATTGGCAGTTGCATTAGCAAAGATGGGGCACGAAAACTGACGTCAACTCTTGCATTACAAAAGCCAGAGCTGCCTACTTAAACCTACAACATCTTTCGCGACAGAAGGGAATTTCCCTCCATCTGAAAGTCTGTGTATACAAAGCCACAGTAAGGGCTGTTCTGCTCTATGCTAGTGAGATTTTGTCCCTTCGGTCTGAAGACCTGAGGCGCCTGCAAGTCTTTGATCATCGTTGTCTGCGAAGCATTGCTGGCGTCAGATGGCACCAGCGTGTCCGCAACGATTATGTGTGTGGGCGAGTACTAGGTAGTGATAATCATGCTAGCCCCCCTAGAACAACAGATAGCACTGAATAAGTTGTGTTGGCTCGGGCACGTGCTACGTATGCCTGGTCACCGCTTACCTTGGAGGGCCATGTTCAGTATACTAGGTGTATGGTGGCGCAAGGTTCGAGGTGGACAGAAGTTGACTTGGCAGCGGAAAATGAAGTCAATGACGACGAAACTGGGTGCCATTGGTTCTTTTCGCCTTCCGGACTGGAGTCCATGTGACGCACCTCGTCTTTGGCTTTAGACTTTATAGGACAAGGTTTGAAACCGACACCATTGAAGCGTCTGTCCTCGTCTCCTAATCGGCTTGCCCGTTGAAAGTATGTTTGGTACTAAGTTGTCTGCAGGCTAGTGGCTGATTATGACGCGTGTCAGTGAAAGCCCCAAAGAAGCTGTCTCACCAAAGCCACCTTATGTTTGAACGATAGCTAGTGTTTTTGTGACGGTATGTTGTTAACACAAGGTGTAGCCGCATTTAGCCTGAATGTTTGCTTAGGGCATTAAGATTTTCCGGTAAGTCCTCCTTCTCTCCCTCTTCTTAGTCTTTATTTAATAGGTCCTCATGTTTGTATGGCATGGAAGCATCAGTCCAGATAGCTAATTTACTGCTGTGGATGATGTGATGATGACGATGAGGATGATGGATGATGATGAGGAGGAGGATGAGGATGGTGGATGATGGATGGTGATGAGGATGATGAAGATGAGGATGAGGATGAGAATGATGATGGTTGTGATGATGATGATGATTTGGCATCTGCCTCTAGCGGTCATGAGTTACACCCTCCCTAGAGGACTGAGGAAATGCGCACACCTGACGAGCCTCAATAGGGTGAAACGCTATTGGTGCTTTGCCGGACTAGGCTGTGCTATGTAGCTTGTGAACTACTGAGATGAAAACCTTAACAAAATTACGGGTAAAGATTTGCCGTGGTGACTAAGCGATGTATATACTTACATGTTGCTGAGCGCCAAGGATTTAAGCAATGTCACACAATGAGTTTATGCAAAATATGGTTTCGATGATATTGACGTATTCACCATGTTTTCGTGTAGGTATTTAGCGATGGAGTAAAGCCCTTCGCTTAATTCAATTAAATCACTCCTATCTTCGTACTGCCAGATCTGCCACTGTCAATTAATGCCTTGCAATCAACAGTTCGGAAAAGATATGGCACGCATAACGTTGGTTATAAGGAGACTGCGAATGCACATTTTCCTTCATTTGTCGTTATGAGAGAATCCTCTAGTCAGCATGATAACTTCTGAACAAGTACATTTTGCTTGCAAGACCACACGTTTGTCTTTTACAGTGACATAAACACGATACATTGAGTCGTGAATGCTTCATTAATGTCTGGCTTTTGTGCATTTAACAAATTCACAGCCAGCTAATTGCGAACGTTTGCACAGTTTTTGGGTTAGCTTGGTTTGTTCCATCGTATTATACAGCGAATAAATTCAACCCAAAGGTGAAAAGCACATGCTTATCAAGAAGAAGCCTTTCCCCATAAATCGTGGGTTGTACTTTCTTAGGTTAAATTATGCATCCAAACACATCATGTAAACGTTTGGCCGCTAATTTGCTGTTTCACATGTAAATCAATTTGGATTGTCATCTATTTCGCCACTGTGTGAGTGTTATATCGGTTTGCAAAGCTAATAAGCTAGTACACTAGTATAGCTGAAGCTAACAACCTCGTAAAACGGAGCGCAGTTGCAACAACACCATGTTCTTAAATACTGTTAATTATCGCCGTGATGCTTGTAATAAATAGGATACGGTATATGGAAGAACAAGGAAGTTTGGGGGGGAAAATCGCATGACAATTAGGCAAGATTAGGGGGCTACAAATTCAAAAATATCAACGACGGCATAATCGGAAATCTGTCCAGCCAAACACAGTGACGTTGAAATTCTAGCATCATCAAAAGGATAATCTAATTTATTTAAGTCGCCGGCTCCAGTTGATTTTGTTCCGGATTAGAGAATTTTAGCAGGCCAACAGCTTTTAAGAAGGGATGAAAACCCAATTAAGTTACAATCTTAGCACACTAGAATTAACAGCTGTTCATCACAAAGAATAATTCACGCTGATCCTTAAAGGCTGATGAAATCATTATTATTCGTCTGGCAGACAAGGGGCATATTACTTTTAGATTGGAAACAAGAGATTATCTTGAAGTCGTTGAAGCTGTTTGACTAGAGTGAAACGTATCACTGCTTGGAAAACTACCCAAAGAAAACCTAGACGCATACAGTAAGACTCATGATAGTCTTCAGGATTTGTAACAACTCACATAGGAAAAATATGCTAGAATGTAGGTTCTTGATTCAAAAATATCTCTATTCTACTGCCCTTTAAAGGTGCACAATAGTGGTTTATCACTCCAGCCAATCATGTGGTTCCCCGTGCGCCCAACTACAACTTGGCTAAATAATTAGGGATGCAACTTTAACATCTGACTAGTGGATTACAACCTTCTATAAAAAGTACGCATGAATTGTCAGTGAAACTCAAAGACCTAATAATCAACTGTGATGAAATAGTCTATCCATCGAAGTCACTGCACTGTTCACTTCTGACAATTAGAAGTGGTGAAAGGAAACCTCAAACACGCCTGTACGATATCGTTGGAAAAGCTGAAAGCTGACTACTGATAATATAGGCAAGCCATTTGATTTGAGCTTTAAAAAAGTATTTGAACTCAATAAAAATTGTAAGGAGTCTCAGTGGGATCCCCTATTTATGAAACTATGTAGAGATTGTTCTGCGAACTTTAGAAAAGAATCTGTCGTAAATCATGAGCAAGAAATTGTGAATCCGATATCTACAAGACGAGTTCATTATGCACAAATGCAGCCAACTTTAAACCGCACAAACCTTGTTGAACAATGTGATGGATAACATTCCCCTCAGACTGGAACTAGAAATGAAAAAACGAATACCCATATCTGGCGTGCTGGTTACTAGAACAGCGGACCAAGAACTACAAACATTCGTTTACAGGAAAGATTCGCACGCGGATCAAATCCTAACTTTGAACAGCTATCATGAAACAGGTCACTAAATCATTCGTATGCAGACCCATTTCCGCAGAATAGGATCGCGCTACAATAGTGCGGAAGCACAAATAGATGAATAAAAAGTACTTGTTTACATTATTTATGCGCAAATGATATTCACACAGTTTCTTCTGCACCTATGTAGAATGCGTGATTAATATTGCCACAGCTGTATCAACAACATCGAAACGGTTATCTTTGCCACTATCAATAAAGTATGGGAAATAACCGCTCCAAACCTTAAAAGGCACTACTCTGATGGTAACTCATATATAATCGGCATTGTGGAAGGAACCTTGTCTATACCGGAAAGGGAAATGAGAGCGCCCGATCATCTGAACTTTGTTTACTGAAAGCAATGTGTGGGTCAAACAGGGAGAAAAGTATCCACAAGTATATAGAACACAAACTAGACTGTAGAAACGAGTATTCATCATTATTGTTCTTGGCAAATATTTATAAGGGGGGACACAATTTTACTGGAAGTAAACAGGGGTTCTAGCACAGTAAGAAATAAGTAAAGGGAGGGAATTCAAAGACGCGCATTTACTTTTACCCAGTTTACTGGTAACTGTAAAAACAATATTTGGGCGGATCATTAACCACATGATAACAGGAGATCCGGCTACTGAAATTTATCAGCTTACAGAACAGAACAAATGTGAAACTTCAAAACAGCTCATCCATTAGGCGGATAGATTTCATTGACATAGACGCGCAAAACAAGGTTTTGTCCATGTTGGTGGCACATTTAATGTAATCAACAGAGTAGACCATGAAGTTCAGGAACGCTTTGAACTTTGCGTTGCGTGAATTAGACGAACACGAGTTGGTGTATCAGACATCTTCCACAATCACATTCAGCCGTGAACATCTACACTAAAGACAAGTACGTAGCAATAACCACTTGGTATCCTCGGATCTAGCATTTGTTGCCCCGCTGTACAGTGACTCAGCCATTCTTCAATCTGTTCTGGTTTAACAATGCACGCAATATGTCTGTCCATTGAGTGTTGGGGTCGACTCCGGTGATCTGCACCGAAACGGTGGGAGCATGTGCTTAGCTGCTTAACTGCTAAAGCAGAACGAAGTATAGAAGCTTTCTGAATTCCTGTACCCGAATACGGAAATTACCTCAAATATCTGAACGCTGCTCCCTACGTTTGACGGCAGAAGCGTGCCCTGGACAACGTGAGAACTGACAGTGCGAGAGTTACCTAGACATGTGGTACTGACTGATGCGGCTAAACGACTAGTGTCAAGTGTGAAATTGCGCACACTCTTTGCACAGCTGGCGAAATGGATGCGTCGCACTGCATGCACATCATTGAGTTGAGTGTAAGTATAGTTCTTGCATTGAGATCTGTACCCAGTGAACGCTGTTGCGGTCCTAGTGTCGGTTAAACGGTTTGGGGCCGAACGATGATGAACACATTTGGTTGGACACACTTGCTGATTTGGCTAGGGGCCGACCTCATTGTCGTTCGTGCTGTGAGGTTCTTTGTCCCACCCCATCCCCCTTAGCCTCCCCCTCCAACCACGATCTCTTTATTTAGCCTTATGTAATTTTGCATAGTAATTTTTTCTTGGTGCACAGCAGCCGGCTGGTGGCTTACCGGAACGACGCCCATCTGTTACCGGTAGCTCAGCCAGCTTGCACCAGTTGCATTTTTTTCTCCTATCTTTCTTTATATTGCGGCAAATTAGCTGAGGTGTTTCTCACCTCTAGCTAACGTGCATGGTGATGATGATGATGATGAGCCAAATTAGCGTGCGCAGCAGTCTATCTAAGTTATGTTTGGAATCGGAAACGAACGCCCAACGGGGATTTTGCTCTCTGTGTATACACACCCTGCAACATCGTCCGCTCCAGCTACATTTCTCAGACAAAGTTATTCACTGAAAGTAAACTGTGCGATATTTAGTTGTATTTATTAATACTAAGAATAATTATTCTTCTTTGAAGCTTCACTTTTTGGGTACTCAACGTAAACAAGTAGCTAAAAAACAAGACACAACTTAGGTTGACCCATCTGACAGTAGTGCGAAAGCAGGACGTCATTTGACTTCTTGGATCAACGTGTCCAAATATTTTTGCCCATATCCTCGATACGACTTTTGATGGTGAAGTTAGAAAAGGACCTCACCGCTTATCGAATACACATGTTGCTGTCCAAAAATGGGTTACACCAAATTCATTGTGTTTCGTTGAGATCCTCTTATGTTGTATTAGGTTTCTTTCTGTTGGAGATTCGCGATACAATGCGGTATGCGATTTCAAGACCAGTTTATTTGACCGAAAAAATGTGGCCCGATGTACTCATGCGCGAATGTATCAATGCAAGTTAGTCATGTTTGAAGATATAATTTTCAACGAACTGATCACGTCTTCGTACAAAGTAGTCTTATAATTCGCTAGGTTTCATACTCACCCATGAGTATTTTGCTGCCCACAACCACCGGGGCTTCTCAATGTTTTATTGCAAAAACTGAAAAGCAGTCCAAATGCAGACAAGCTGCTTGGTAGGATCGCTTTTGTAGAAGACACGGTACTTAACTAAGTATCCAGTTGGGTGTCATATATATAGCCTAAAAGACAAATCGCTTGTTTTGGCTCTTTTCCTTTGTAAACCTTGGCGCGCTCCTTTAACTTGTCAATTTTCTTGTGCTTCCAACATACTGTTCTTACAACATTATATTTGATAAGGCTAAAGACTGCCTGATAGAAAAGAACAACGACTGATAAGCAAGCCGTTAGAAGCATCATCTAGCTGCGTCATTTTGCAGAGGTGTATTTGAATATTAGGTAATATATATTATAATAAAATGTTGTCTACGCAACTGACCAATCGCAAGTAATTACTCAATAATGATTAAACAGTTTTAAGTTCGTAGTTGATTACATGTGTTAAAGCACATGCTTTTTATTAATTTTTTTAGTGCGTCAATGAATACCCGACTCTTGTACTTATATTTACCCCCGCCCATAAAATTCAAATTTATTTCCTCCGGGTATTAAGATCTGGTGCAGAACCATTGTTTTATATGATTCATGAACAAAATAGGATCCAGTACCGTGACTTGGGTTATGCTACTGATGAAGAAGTACCTGTCGGTCAGATTTTCGTTGAATTGGATCCTCCACTTTAGACCGACAAGAAAAGTTCTTGTCTACTGTTGCTGCGAGCTGTCAATGGAAAATGGAACAATGGTTTATTACAGGACTGTAAAACAATAGCCATTAGTAAACTGGTGCAAGTAACAAAGAGGACGGATGGGACGATTCGAACAGTTTTAGTATGTTCATTTGATGCTCGAATCGATTTAATCAGGTGACATCGTGATCGGGATAACCGACAGCTAAATAACTTGTGTAAACAGAAAGGGCAAAATTACTAACCAAATAAAATTAGTTAATTACGCAAATGAATAGCACCCGGTTAAGCGAGATACTCCGGGGAACCTTATCATCAGGGCCATGGCAAAGTCAAGGGTTGCACGAGCACCCTATGCTTGCATAGCTCTGGTTGTGTTAGCCTTATCGCGATGGCTTCAGCTGTCTGCAGGAGGCGTTTCCTTAGCCCTTTCGGGTATCGCCTCGGTACGGCATAATAGACTTTGAAAGCATCTTTTGTCAGAATCTGATGCCCACTAAGAATCAGATGCTCCATAATTGAGCTGTTGATACTTCTGTGCATGCCTCTCCGCAATGACCCTGGACAATGTTCAGCCATTCGTACCGACAGACGCCTGGTCGTATGCCCGAGGTACTTTGCACCACAGGTGCAAGTAAACTGGTAAACAATGTACGATTCGGACGACACTGGCAGTCTGTCTTTAAGGCGTTGAGCTATGAAGGGAGCGGTCTCTGCAACTACATGCGGTTGGGCGGCCGGGTAGGTTCTTGCTACGGCATTAGAAAGTCTTCTGTTCAGGAGATCGAAGGCGATATCTCCCTTAAAAGGAACAGTGAGAAACACATCCTTCTTCGGAACCGTTGCTACGGGCTTATCCCGCTCACGGGTCATGGCATGCTTTTTGATGAAAGGCTCTGGGTATCCATTCGCAAGAAGTGTTTTCACAACTCGGTCCTTCTCATCTTCGAGAGTTTCGGGACTACAAATTTTGGTGGCCCGGTAATTCAAGCAACGTACTAAGTTGCGTTTGTACCTCAGAGGGACAAAGCTCGAAAAGTGTGTGTACTGTCCTACCCAAGTAGCTTTGCGGAAGACTCTACGCTCAAGTGATCCGTCCTCGCGCCTCCTCAACAAAACGTCCAGAAAAGCCAGCTTACCTTCATTCTCCATTTCACTAGTGAATTTTATTAAGGGGTGTGCACTGTTGAACTGGTCGAGCAAATGGTTGACATCAATGTGCGAATCACAGATGATGAAAGTGTCATCCATATACCTCCAATAAGAATCAAATGAGGCAATAAGCCTTTGGATGGGACCGCGCTCAAGCTTAGCGAGAAAGATGTCGGCAAGAAGAGGTCCAAGGGGGGACCCCATAGCCACGCCATCGATTTGCCTGTAATAGATTCCGTCAAACAGGAACTGTCTATTAAAGGTACACCGCAAGATTAACTCCTTGAGCTTGGGCACCGGAATGCCAACGTTTAGGTTCCTTTCCGTTATATACTCACAGATGAAATTAACAGTTTCAAACAGTGGGACATTTGTGAAAAGTGATTCTACATCGAAGGAAAACATTTGTTTACCATTTAATTTCAGCTCTTTAACTTTATCGACGAATTCGAACGAATCCTTCAAAGAATGAATAGAGAGTTCCTTACGTACGGGTTCCAATAACTGCACAATCCATTTCGCGACTAAGTGGTGTGCCGACGCGGACATGTCAATTATTGGACGCAGAGGGACTTGTGGCTTGTGTATTTTAGGCAAGCCGTAGAGCCGAGGAGGTTGGGAGCCAACTGGAGTTAACTGCTGAAATTGAATATCGGTTATCAATTTCATCTGTTTTAATTCTTTCAAGATCTTTGTAATCTTTGCTTCATCGTCTGCCGTCTTGTCCTTCTGAATTGTGTCATGCAAGAATTTGCTCGTGTCTTGCAAGATAACTTGTGATTTTAAAATGTACTCTGATTTGTCCATTAGCACCCATCCCGATCCTTTATCAGGTCTAGAAAGAATAAGATCAGGATTTGACCTCAATTCTTTGATTGCTTCTCGATGTTTTTTGGACAGAATGTTTGAAAATCTCTTCTCGCAGTGTAGATACTGTTGACAAAGGTGCACTAAGGTGGTTTTGAAAGTGTCTCTGGCCAGAGGAGAAGCAGGTGTTAATTCAGTTAGTTGGTGCATTAATTCTTCAAACTGTGTTTCTATATGCACTTGTCCACTGACCGGTTGCGTAAAACAGAATTTTGGTCCGAGGGATAATGCCTCAAGCTGAAGTTGATTCAACGGTATATTGGACAGATTGTGCACACAGTTCTCCGGATTGGGTGGGAATTTCGGTTCAGGTTGCGTTGGATGCAAGCTTTTTAGGAGATATCGCCTTCGATCTCCTGAACAGAAGACTTTCTAATGCCGTAGCAAGAACCTACCCGGCCGCCCAACCGCATGTAGTTGCAGAGACCGCTCCCTTCATAGCTCAACGCCTTAAAGACAGACTGCCAGTGTCGTCCGAATCGTACATTGTTTACCAGTTTACTTGCGCCTGTGGTGCAAAGTACCTCGGGCATACGACCAGGCGTCTGTCGGTACGAATGGCTGAACATTGTCCAGGGTCATTGCGGAGAGGCATGCACAGAAGGATCAACAGCTCAATTATGGAGCATCTGATTCTTAGTGGGCACCAGATTCTGACAAAAGATGCTTTCAAAGTCTATTATGCCGTACCGAGGCGATACCCGAAAGGGCTAAGGAAACGCCTCCTGCAGACAGCTGAAGCCATCGCGATCAGGCTAACACAACCAGAGCTATGCAAGCATAGGGTGCTCGTGCAACCCTTGACTTTGCCATGGCCCTGATGATAAGGTTCCCCGGAGTATCTCGCTTAACCGGGTGCTATTTATTTGCGTAATTAACTAATTTTATTTGGTTAGTAATTTTGCCCTTTCTGTTTACACAAGTTATTTAGCTGTCGGTTAGCCCGATCACGATGTCACCTGATTAAATCGATTCGAGCATCAAATGAACATACTAAAACTGTTCAAATCGTCCCATCCGTCCTCTTTGTTACTTGCACCAGTTTACTAATGCATTTTACAGTCCTGTAGTTGTATTTGCCTGATGTGATCTGCCGAAAAGAGATCTCTTTGCAACACTGTGTTTTAATTAGTATTTTGAAAAACTGGTCAATAAAACGGGGTGGGCTATGAATCGGGTAGGCAATAAAGCGGGTTCCATTGTATAACACATGTGCCTGTTAGAGGAGAGACAGCAATCAGCGA
>CALYDF020007241.1:0-12680 GCA_944474145.2 Dicrocoelium dendriticum | reverse complement strand
GTCCTTTTCTGGGGTATTTTTGTTTTCCTTTTGCACTGGCATTTTGTAAAGAGACTTTATTTAGTCCTTTATCATCCTTGGAATTTTTCAAATTGTTCCTCAGAAATAGGATTTGTTTTGCTTCTAACCGTGTTGCTACATTTTTGAATCATACATAATAAATTATTTATTCTGTTCAGTAAGGAACACACGTGCGAAATCAAAATTATCTTAAACACGGTATATGGATCACAAGTTAGCCAGTAACCTACTGTATTTAGGTAGTTGCTTGTGTACCTTGCGATGTTGAGTCGATTTGTTAATGTGATTCTGGATTTGTGATTTTTTAAAGGTGGACTTGCGAACTTATGAAGTGAGCAGAGGAACCCATTGAAATGCATTACGCTTGTGAACTGCGTAACTCCTCCGAAAATACAGGAAGAAGTTACCTTAATAAGTGGCAAGTCACATATGCCTTTACTATCAATACAACTATCGGACTTGATGAGTATGAATGCACAATGAGCAGTTGTTGACACTTCAATCTGTCACTCAGTCGTTTCCAGGCAAATAGATGAGATGACTCAGAACATATAATTTACCTTCGATACTTTACTATCGTCCAGAAAATGTTCGTTACACATAGACGAATCTGTTTCAATGATAACGACACCCTTCTCGTTGCATAGGTATGATTCTATAATGATGCACTGGTGGAATGGATGTAGTTTGCCAGGATTATTAATGCTCATAAGAAGTGCCAGTCTACAATCGAGGTTATTAATGACTATCGGACTTAAAACTCCATCATCATGCACCACCTAACGGAAATACAAATACAGACGAAAAAAGATACATTTCTGTTCTAACTCTTATTTATCTCCGATTAATTGAGAGCATATGGTAGCTATGAATTTGGGAGGGTAATTAAACAATACACTGGCAACTGTTAAAAGACCATCTAAAAGCAACATCTAAAAGCTTGTGTTTGCTAGCAGATATATAAGGAGAATAATACGGGTTTCCAAGATCATTTTCTTGTGTAAAGATGATAGATATTTCTCGAAGGGAAAATACCTTCGCCATTTAGTTGCGTTTTGGGATCCTGTCACCCCATTTCTTCCTGGAACTAAATACTAAAAAGTGTTACCAGCTAAACAACACGCTCTTTATCTAGCAGATGCTTTGGAAATACATAGCTTGCAAAAATCCTTCCTGGCAAATTGTTTCATCTTATTTCATGCGGAAGAGCCATTAGCCACTTTCTCTAAAAGCAGGAAATGCTTGCTCAAAAATCGGATTTCGGGAATTTTTACAGTTCCGGACCTTCACTACAGTCACGAATGAGGTAAAAGAGGAAAATTGATTGTTAATGTCAGTTACTATTAACAACACCGAAAAGGAATGAAATTCAGGTTTCTTGACCTGTTTGACAGATATTCAGACTTTTATGTTAGCTCCATTTAAAGCACAATACAGCAATGTTGAATTTTAACTACAGGAAAGTCTCATATTATTCCAAATTGACACACAAACATCATCCAAATTCACGCAGTAAATAAGGAATTTGGGACAATTTGAATATATTAGTGAATAATTATCACGAAAATAGCTGTTTAACCGTTACGGGAATAAACTAACTTTTGATAAATTTCGTCACGATTTCAAAAGTATAGAGACCAATTAGGAAACCGATTTACTACTGAACGGAAACTTTTTCGAAATTAGGCTAATCCAAAGTAAAATGTTGATAAGCTAAGTGAATCACACAAATTTAGATGCAAAAAGAGAGTGAAGTCAAATAAACACAGATCAGTTAACTAATTGCAAACACCTATATAGTGTATTTGTTTCCTTTGGGCATTTAGCCTGGTTTAAATCAAAACATGCATTGTAGTTCTTAAGACGTGGTAATGTAGTAAACTGCTTTCGTCGGGGCAAAGGATATCAATTACTGTATATTGGGAACGAATACAGAGGCAATGTGGTTGCCGCTCACTCTATGTAATTTTTCTGAATCTGGTTGTTTCGGCCATCTCGTGAGAGAAATCGAAGTGGCCAACAATTAGTCAAAGGACTACATGTTTCTGCTATTGATCTAAATTTACCATGTTCGAGGTGTGCTATGTCTACTAGATAAGATTAGACGATATAGTAAAATGTCATATATAACGTTTTAAGCAGGCAACACTGAATTTCCTTCTGAAACGTGAGCTACCTTATTAGCGATTGATATTACCAAAGTTCTCTTCAATGCGAATCGCGGCCCTCATTGATACAGTGCGTTGTAATCCAGTCAGGGATCGTGCACTTCAAAATGTCCATCAGATCAGTATTTAACCGTTGTGCCACGTCTTATGAAGGTATCGACTGATGCCCAAAAGTTCTGGGTTGGTAACCTTGATCCACTTGATAAGATAAATGCGATCAAAATGCATCAAGGTTGGCAGTGTCATCTTGCAAGCAGGATAAACTTGCTACTGCGTACATTGACTTAAATATTGAGCATTAAGCAATGTCCGTTTCAATACCCACACGTCGCAAGTATTATTGGGCTGCGGAGGTTGGTGGAAATTATACACAATTCACTCTCCGTTTTATCTATTTTCCAAAGAAGATACTGCACTTTATTTGTCCTAGGAGACGGAAGGTTTAGCAATCGAACTTTTAAATTCCGGTGATATAATCATGTAAGTTTGTTAAGGCAAGTGTATCAATCTGATTTGCTTAGTGCGTGAAGTTAATTCGTCGTCACCACTTTTCGTTAGTTGAAATACAGCTAGCTAACCGGTGGTCGTTAATGTTTGATTGCGGCTACCATTCAGAGCGTGAGTGATTTCCTACAAGACTTTTGGAGGAAATGTATGTATGAAAAATCTTGTGGAATGTTCATCTTCTTCATTAACGAAATAAATATACTTGTAGTGCTAAGTATTTAAATTATATTTTTCCGAAACTTAACCACGTATGCAACGGCTTCCATCCTGGATATCTGATCCGATGCACAAACCAGCATCAACCTCACGGCTAACCAAAAACGCTATGAATTACACTTCATATAAAGTTATAATCACCTACATGGTAAACGTCTGGTAGGACCATTTGTGTTAACTGGTTTGTTAAACGGTGTATTTAATACTGCAAAATGTAGTAACAGACGCAGCTTTGCTTCATGTGTATAGATCATGTTTGTTCTATTGACAAACTGAGGGTACATCGTAATAGAAAAATGTGAATATGAATGACCTTGAAACAGAGGAAGATTATGTTGGTGCATGCGATAATTTAAAAGCTTTTCATACATGAACTCCATTGTTATTAATGTTGTATGGTCACTACCAATCTGGGAGTATCGGCATCGTGACTAATGTTCATCAGAAATTAGTGTGCTAGAATAAATTCATCGTAGACGACGATAAGCTCCAGTGAACCTATATGGGAATTGTAATAGAAGTTATAATGCAAGGTGGAACATTCCTTCACATTTTCAAATAGCCCTCAATGTAAATCTCTAGTGTACTAATGGCATGCTCTATCCAGAATTGCCAATCATGAATCAGGCATATTATATGTTTCTCAAATGTGCTTTAAGTATTTGAGGGAAAATGGATATGATAGAATTACTGGAATGTTTTGCGATATTAAACCAACCTATTAGTTTCCGATCTAGTGGAAGATTCAATAACACTTTGAACAGAGATGTCTTATTATATCAACCTATTAATGCACACTCACGTAAAGGGGTCTTAGATTTTAGGTCTACGTGCCAATATTTTAGAAAGTTTATGCTGTACTTGCACCTTTTTGTACTTGCTTACTTAAAAAAGAGGTAGATTAGTCTTTGATAACTTAAAAGCATGATATACTTCTTGTTGAAAAACATCATGATCTTCCTGAAAGACAATCGCACGCCATTTATGGATATCATCGGCCAAAGCACAATTTGGATCCTGTTTCACGAGAAAGTCAGTTTTGAGAAGAATGAGTACGTTTTGCCTTAAAATAAATACGTGTGAAATACCGCATTCTATTTAAATATTAGCAAAATATGACTTAGAACATAATCTGAATTTGCCGCAAAATCAAACAAATTCCGATATGATGAAATACAGAACTGACTATTCTGTTTGTCCGCGGATTTTGTAGAAAAATCCGGTGATCAAAGCGGTCTAGTAAATCAACAGTGTACATATATAAATATGTATATATATGACAAAGGTTTAGGTCAAAATTTTCATCTTTTTTTAACCGCGGAGTGAAGATAGCAGGTGGGTAATACATGACTGTCTTTGAGCTAACATGTGTTGTTTTGCGCTAGGGCGTCAGAAATTTATATATTATGATAAGGCTTTCATCCCAACAGTTCACAAGTTACATAGCAGAGCCTAGTCCGGAAAAGCGCCAGACGCGTTTCGCCCTATTTGGGCTGGTCAGTGGCGCGCATTCCCTCGGTCCTCTAAGGAGGATCGAACCCATGACCGCTAGAGGCAGGTGCCAACTAGCCAGCAGCTTATTGCCAACTAGCGCATCATTTATGATCGACTACGTCATATTGGGAGCATATGGAGGATAATAGCTAGATGATATTTGTAGGCGCTAAACGACTACAAACCATGAAAAACTGGGTAATGTCACCAAGCTTCAATTATTGCTTTCCCTAGGTACTCCTGCTGTACGAAACTTCTCGGATAATTTTAATAAATTAAGGCATATATGGAAGGATAAATACAGACTACAGAACTGCTTTAGTTTCGTAGACGGAAGTCAGTAAATAATAGCGAGGTCTTGGATCGCTCTACTGCAAAAGTTTAGGTGAATGATGAATGGCATTTAATGGGTGGGCTAAACAACATTTTGGATGCCGGTTATAAAATTCCGCTGCATCTCATTATAGTTTTTTAATTATTTAACTTCCAATTTGCTTTAGCAAAATTAACATGTATACTAACGGCGCATTTTGCAGTCTGATAATAGCCACTGATTACTTTGCCGTCTATGCTTTTACGTTGTAAGGTTGTCGTATCTAAAGCCGTTTTGGCTAATAAACTAAAAACGATAACATAGCGTTAATTTTATTTAATCAACCTTTGCATGTTTTCACTTAAAGGTTGATTAAAACCACTATAATTAGGTGCAGGTGATTGGAACTCACTTGTTTGCTAACAGTCTATATTCTGGGCATCCAGAATAGCACTCGTCGCCGATTCTCTAAATTAAACCACATAACGTTTCAGACGCCAAGAAATGCGTTTATCTACGTCCATCGGTCGATTTGGTTGCTGATAATTGCTTTGCGCTCTGTATATAAGAAAGTGATTTAAATCAATATTTTTATAATTACAACAAACGAACCATATTATGTTATAAACTGCATATAACACCTATTATACTTTCTTGCACGAGCAGTCAATACCATCATTCGTAACATAAAATAGGATTACTTAAAACCTGTATTAAAACCAAATTCGTACAGTAGCTTTTAATCGCTCCGTCAAATATGCCAAATAGCCGGTTGTATAATTCACCCGTATCCCAACATTTCCAGCAATTGTTTCACTAACCAAGCCGCGGTTTCCTGATAGGTGATTTACTAATAACTCATAAAATTTCGTTTGGGTTGTAGTGTGTCCATTTTTACCATTTTTAGTGTTGCATGAAATGTCTACAAGAATCCCTACCTTCGTGACTTAAAACCACACAAATCCCACCTGCCCATTCAAGGACTATAAAATATGAAGCAAAAGACGGCCAAATTCTATCAGGATTCAGCGGTGATCTGTAAAAGTAGTTAAATTTGGTATAAGTAACATCACATGGCTGGGAATGGGAAAATTTGCGAAAAATGAAGAGCGCCACTGCAGCTTAAAGTGAACAAATATGGCATTAACTGAGAAATCTAATTAATATTGGGTTAAATCTCATAAACTTTAATAAATTTACATGGCGCCTAAGCTAAATCTTACGTAGAAAATTAAATAATGCTCACAGAAAAATGTCCTATGGCGCATACCTATCCTACATAACTTGTGAATACGTAGTGGTTAGCAAAATTATTTTATTATATATTAAATATCAGCTGACCTAAGACGACAATATATTAAAGCAATAGAAGTTCGGTCACAGCAATATCTTCCAGGAAAATAATGAAATTAACTATTTGGATCAGGAAAACTGTACGTATTAGAAACTTTGCATATCAAATATGTTTTCAACGGCTAGCTTATCGAAAACTCAAGTAGAATGCTTCTGTGATTCATGTTTTAATAAGAAAGCTTTTAGATTCAGTAAACTGAAACTATCGACTTTATTAGTAAAGTTTCTGCGTTAGCTGTTAACTTTCACTCTGCACAATAAACTGCTCACTGCGGCCACTATTACTTTTTACTTGTAACGATGACGGATAAGCATAAGTACACTCTTCAAAAAATGTTTTGTAACATCCGGGTAAATTGTCGATCTGCTGCCGGATTTAGAAAAACCGTAATTATGCTACCTGTGCTGAGAAATGCAGCGTGAAATAATCCATTATAAGCATGTGTTGCCCTGGTTTGTGCTTTTATGTCGAACGAAATAAATTTTAATGAACAGGTTATTAAAAATATTGTATGTTAAATTATGCTCTACAAGTTAGGTCAACCAAACTTCATAATAATCCGAGAATTTTTACTTCAGCAGCTCTCACTTTGGTGCACGTACTCATTAAAACCCATGCGTGCATTTTAAGTAAACCTGTGTGATACATTGTTTAGAATATATTTGTTTAGCACTATTAAACGTTGTTTTATGTGCCTGGCTGTTATCGGCATATATGTTCCCTATGCTGACAGCTTAAGGACAAGTCCAAATAAACCATAAAATTTCCAAAATCATAGCCGTCATAATAGTGCCTATGTTTAGTTTTGGTCAACCTTGCAACTCTTTTCACCAGCTTTTCATAATCTTATCAAAATAGCGGTGTAGGATAGTTGAATACATTTACTTATCACAAGTTAGGCAACAATTACACTGTGCCCTCGTTCTTAACATGAGTTCATAAAATACTTGCCATATAATTAACTTCTATATAGGACACAACAATTATTCTTTTTTCTGTTAAACTATAGAATTCTGTAAGTAGTTAAGATTATCCGCAATGTTTTAAAAGGGCAACACGTTGATTCAGCATAAATAGAGGTCAATCCAATGTTATAATCAGTCGTTTCTAGAGCTAAGACCGCATGGTATGTGATTACGTTTTGCTGCTACCAGTTCCGATTTTACTGGCAAAACTAACTTTGTTTGTATATTCCGTCACCAAAATCTCTATATTTCGGTGTACGTGGCCAAGCTATACTCACATGCAAGAGTGAGAGGATATGGTAATCTTATTGCGTTTGGAGGCATTTTTATGATGAGGTTATTTAACTCCGTGACTATCGCATCATAAGGAGAACTGTAAATAGACACTTGCATAATGGTGAAAGTTGCACCACAAATTCAACCAGGCAAATCATCTTAAAGAAGTAGTTGTGTTGTGTACATGTTGAACATCTAAGTTAGGCTGCAATATGATTATATGTCAAAACATCTTATTTGTGGTCTTAAATCCAGTAATACTTGAATGTGGTCAAACAACTCTTGACACGCCACCGTATGTGTTGAAGAATCTTGACCTTTACTTTTCCTTAGCGCTATTGATCTAACCTGACAGCTCGCTCTGTGCCGTTTTTGGTGATTTGAGCAACAGCTTTTCGAACAATATAAAATAAATTTGTCGAAAAATCGTGGCGAATTTTAAAATTAGACCTAAAGCAATATTCTGTATTGTCTTCACAAATGTAACACATTTGTTTTTTCCTCGAACTATAGCCCCTTTGGAAAACTCTGATCACTGCATTGTGTTGGTGTGCCTAGTCATATACTGTAAAACCAATAAGGATATTCAACGTCGTCAGACTGCGAGAATGCTCGATCTAAAGTATTTCAAAAGTCTAAGCAAAGTCGTGCTCATCTGACATTAGAGTTTTAAAGACAAAATCTATATTTGGATAGCGGCCATTTCACTCGACAAATTAACCCGCTACCATCTACGTTGTTCTACTGAGTCCATGGTCCTAGTTAAGTAAGTTTTTCGTTGCAGCTATTGAAAAACCATAGGTGGAAGAACAATCATAGAATTCCAAATGATTGTAAGTTAGATTCTCTCCGTCAGATATATCCTAAATGAAAAATTTTAATCGCCTAGACATCGAGACTGTCCTTGGCAGAGACGATTCTCATTGCATTTGAAGCATATATATGTCCTTATTCCAATAAACACTTTGATAACGAATATCAAAACAAACTCCACATTGAATTATGTATTTTAGCAAGCTAGATTCAATGTCCTTAATTCACAAACACTTGTTCAGTATTCACATATAATTCGTTTGAAGTTTGCCGCGAAAACAAAAATTGAAGGTTAATAATGCTACTCGGATCGGTGCATTAACATTACTTGACTTAAACCACAATGCAGGCTATAATGTAGTATGTAGATTCGCAATTTTACAACAATGCGTTATAGATAGCATCCAATCAAACTTTTGAAGACATGTACATATTTCACCTGTACGAAAATTGGACAGACATAAATATCGTACAAACCCAGGTGATCCAATGATGATGACGCTCGCCGAAAAACTAATTATTCCGTAAATTTTCACAAGGAAAATGTAAGGCTATTTGCACCAGTTCGCTTATAAAAATTGATTCCACACCATAGAATCTGTGTCATATCGTGATTTCTGTGGAAGCTATATAGACGAAAATCATGGCAGTACAAATACAAACTTTCGACTCAAATTGCTTTCGCAAGTGTCGACTAATTTCTCTTGTTCAAACAGCTAATTGCTAATAAGTTTCCAAAAAGCCTTCGCAGTTCTGATGATAACTACTTTACAAACCATACCCAATTCACAAAATTTCTGTCGATCTCGTTTTCGGATGAATTTATTAAACCATTCAGAAACTTGCTTTTAAAATCGTCTGGATGAGAATGTGTTTTGGTTAAATTTCCGATCACTGATAGTGGCCACTAATGCGAGTCTTGTGGTAGCATATTCCTTTCTCTGAGCTGCAATTTGCCAGTGGATTTGGACGCCCATTGGCAATGTGATCAGTTCATATCCAGATGTTCCAGTATAAAATACTACAAATCTTTATAATTGGAAAAGTATATTCATTAATTCACCTTAACGGAAAGTGTTGTAATGTTAGAGGAGTGTCATTTTAAACACTTCAAACTTATGTAATTTCAGTACCCCGGTATTAAATGCTTAGAATGGCACCAGCGTGCATTCTTCCGCATTGGATAATTGTTCCATTATCTCTTCCGAGGATTACTTCAAAAGGCTAGAGTTTGATTTTACCGTCGATAAAGTTTATTGCATAATGCCGTGGATTTTCTGAAGGTATTTTATTGTTAGCAAATATCTAAAGGCTTGTACCGATTATTCCTACAATCTTCGAAACACCTTCTTTTTTTTACTACATTGTGCCTAAATTGAAACACGACATACTTTCTTTTCAGTGGCAAATTTTAAGTCCCATTTTGTCCTACAATATCTTAGCGAACCTGTTTTATTGTACTTCTCCAGCGTGTTTGTCGGCACAACCAATGATATCGGCATAAAGCGAATTTGTTCGCTTTATTTGATATATGTACAATATTTTCATGTTTTTGGTTATTATATTAGCGGTAATTTCAACACTGCAATTTTCATAATAATATTACATGTTGAAACTGCATACTCAAGGGTATATAAATCTTAATTTAACTTGACTGACCATCGGAAATTTTTAATATTCTACACGTTTAAGTTGCATTAATAGTTACTCGGTGTAAAGAATCAGCCTTATCAAATGAATAGGTACATTTTCTCCCCGATTCCAACTAATATCGTCACTGTACTTGCCCAAAATATTTGCATCTTCTTATGAAACACTATGTAAATAGAAGCCCTTCTTGCTTAATCGATACATGACCACTTACCCTATGTGTTGTTATTCCTTAAGCGCAAACTATTTGTACCAGATAAAAAATCTTCTTTTTAATATTCACTTCTAAATGCATGATTTGCATCGTCAGTATAACCTAATTTATTATTCGAATTTCATTACAAATTATATTTGTCCTAAAATTAGATCAACAATCGAGGAACAAATATGATGAAGTTGACTTATATAACCACGGTCGCACTTGTTACGTGCTAATTTAAAAAAGTCTGAAAATAATGTATTAAACAAATTCTACATTGTAGCGAATACGAACACGAAAAGTATATTTAGTCGCATATACATAGAACTTGCTAAATTATATTTTGTATTGCATGGCATGCAGTTGGAAACACCAGCTAGATTATTCAAGTTGATAGCATCAAATATTGAATAAAGCTTTATTACGTTGGAGGAAGTTTTGCTTTAGTCACTAGAAGGAATTCCTCTAGGTTACTCTAAAATGCAGATATAAATTAATATTGATCAACAACGAAAAACCGTTCACACTACGCATGTCCTTTTATCAATGCACGGCTTAAACTCAAATTGTTATCGTTATACACTATTTAAACCTAGGTAGCACTTTATTTACTGAACAGATCCAAAATAATATATTTAATATTCCATGGGAAGCGGAATAAATTGTTCATACACGTCAAATATAAGCAAAAACAAAGTAGAAGAATAATTAAAACTCCGAACATAGACGCCAGTAGCGTAGCCATAAATATAACACAGGAGCAAATATACTAGTTGCTCTGAATGTCCTGGCTATGTAACCACTGTCAATCATTAATGTGAAACTCGAGAAGATAACCTTCTTATATATTTATCCATTAAATATTATATAGGCTAATAACAAGAATACCAAAATAACCACTACTTAGCGCAGTCAGTAATAATTCAATTTGAAAATTGTTATGTTCTAAATGGTAGCGAATCACCGTGCCTCTCATAAAAAGTCAATACAGCAAACAAGCTTGTTTTTGTGATTAATCATCAGGCCAAGAAATCACGTTCAACCATCTAAAATGTAGTAAGATAATTCATGTCATAAATCATGCAAAAAATCTTTACACAATCATTTAGTGGTAGTGGTGTAGTGTTCGCCTAATTTGCTCACAAGGCTCATAATTATAACTTACTAGGAAAATCAAGCTTTATCTCAATTAAGTCTTGTAATTATGTTACTTACTGAAAACATTTTAACCATAGCGAATTTGGGGGTTAAGAAATGGGTAAACGTTAGGGTAATGCTTAAAACGAAAATAGCGAAATATTCTACAATAGATCACCGTTTAGTACCATGGAAGTACTCATATAAAAATGAGCTGAAATCTTAGAGAAACTCTTGGTCTTTATGTAAAAAGAACAACCGACGTACCTTGAACAATGATATAATTATTTTCTGTATGGAACCAAAATATTACCAGGCAGTCAAGCCAACAAGCTAAAATGTACACATATGAGGCGTGAATATATAGCCAGCTATTAAGCAATTGGCGTCAGTTCTACGAATGAAACATCGTCGTCAAATGTACTGCTTTAGCACAAACTTGATTTATGGTAAGAGTTAAAAAATGGACCACCTAGTGTACCGTGAGCTAATGTGCATATATTAAAAGGCCTTGTACTGTTGTCTGGGGAAAGACATCGGGACAGCAGGTGTTTCAAAAAAATCATACTTTTGTGAGTACATCATTAATGCTCTTTGCAAAACGTTTCCATCAATTTCCTCTTATAAATCAATACCCTCTATTAGCAATACACCCAACCCAATTATGCAAGCAATTTTGTTTGTTTTCTGGAAAGAACATTTTGGGATGGAAGGCAGGTTTCTTGTTGCTTAGTCCTGAAACTCCTCTACGCTTCGGAAATGACAAATGTTTAACGTGGGTTCAATATTGGGAATAAGTAAATGTCTGCAGGACCTAGATCCGGAGAAAACGGTGGATGACGCGAAACAGCAGTGTGATTATTTGCCAGATAACTGGGCACAAGTATAAATGTTCCAGGAAGCGCTTTGCGTTAGTTAACATCAAAATGTAAGTTTTCCACGGTTTATTCACATTCATGCACACAGCTTTCTTCAAATGAGATGAAATCTGGTAGCAAATTCCTACTTGATGCAAACTGCATCAGTTTGTTGAGCAGTTCAATGACAATTTCCTTAAATCACACCAACATCTCTCTCGACATGGTAAGTATCTGTTGACGTGAAACGTCGTCCCAAGTTCGGATAGCCTCTGTTCAATATTCTTTCATGTTCAAAGCAAGTGAACAAATTAAAGTACTTCTTTCGAATAATACAGTCTACTAGAGTGCGTTGCTATTTAATTGGAATATCTATTTATATGTATCTTCAAATTCGTAGCAAATTCACATATACACTTTTTTCTTCAAGTTCTATACTTATCACTTTGGCACTAATCCGATGGACAAACTACACATTCGCACATCAGCATTTGTCTCCACAACCTGCCGTCAGAGTGAAATGTGGAAAATGACAGTTTGTTATTTAAACAAGCGTCCACATGCGCGTGGTTGTTACAGCGCTTTCTCTTTCACGGTTTTTGCGCTATTTCCGATGTTCGGTTTATTTTTGTACCCCATCTTATATTCAGACAATACCCTTTAAAATCCCAATCCACTATAATTAAGGGTATTTTGGCAGAAGATCGATA
>CALYDF020007240.1:0-12680 GCA_944474145.2 Dicrocoelium dendriticum | reverse complement strand
GGACGCAGCATTCCAGATGGGGCCGGACGAATGCTGAGAACAGCTTCACAAATATGTTGGCAGTTAAGACCCCGAAGGAACGGCGTATTAACCACAACATTCTGAAGCCCCTACTTGCGGCCTTCTTCCAGTTGTCACCAGAATGCAAAGACGAGGAATGAACGATGCCTAGGTCTACCTGGTTGAAGACAAGGGTAGCTCGATCCCACCGAATACGTAGCTCGAAGGCGTGAAAGTTGTTCCTATAAGAAGGACGGAACACTTAGCCTTATTTATGGGCAGCAGCCACAAATAGACCAGTCCCAGAGTCGGTCCAGTGCATGCTGTATGGCCTCAGAATATCCAGGAACATTTACAACATTCCATAGCTTAATGTCATCAGCAAACAATAGGGAGGATACCCCAAGCCCTCCAGGGAGATCGTTTACGTAGATGGAGAACAGCATCGGTCCAAGGACCGAGCCCTATGAGACACCGCTAAGGACCGCTTGCCTAAAGGATAAGCTGCCACCCACACGTACACACTGTTTTCTTCCCTGCAAGAACGCCGATACCCAGTGAAGGGCGAGGCCAGATACGCCGTAGGACCTCAGCTTTTGTGATAGCCCCAAGTGTGGTACCTTATCAAGTGCTTTCAAGAAGTCTACGAAAAGCACATCCACTACGTGGCCATTGTCCATTGCCTTGGCCCAAGCTACAGGAGCGACCAACCAATTCTTCAAGCACGAAAACCCCTTCCCGAATTCAGGTTGCACACTACTGAATAGATTAAATTTATTCAGGTGACTTTCCAACAAATCTCTCACCAGCTTCTCAAGCATTTTGACCACGGCGCTAGTCAGACTGACTGGCCTATAACTGGCTCACGGACTCTTGTCGCCAATTTTGAAGATAGGACAGATGACAGCCTCCTTTCACTCATAAAGTAATGAACAGCTCTCAAGTGACTTCTGAAACACCATCGTCAGCGGTCCACTTAGTTCCCCCGCCAACTCATGCAGAAGCTTCAGGTGAATTGAATCAGGTCCAGCTGTTTTGGAAGGGTTCAGTTCTTGCAGCAGTTTAAGTACTTGCGTTTCCATCACAGTAAACTCAGCTACATAAGAACCCTCAGATACTCCGGGGACGAGTTCAAGGATAGTCAACGCGGCCTCACGTACAAAAGCCCCTGCATATTCTTCCCCAAGTACACGAACGCTATCTGAGTCCGCATACGCACAAGTTCCATCGGTGTGCATCAAAGTTGGGATTACCGAAGTTGAACCACAGCGCCTCTTGACGTAAGCGAAGAACTGCCTCGGATTTTCCGAAGCTCCATCAGCATATTCCTTTTCGTACACCAGCCGAGCTTTCCTTAAGTGTTGCTTATACCTATTTCTAGCTTTGCGGTATTTATCATAGGTGCTAGTTGATGGAGCCGCACAGTAGGTCCTCCAGCACCTAGAATGCTTCCGGAGCAGGTACTTGCCAGTGGTACCTATCCACGGCGGCCGGCTCATGTCTTTCTCCTCGCAAGCGGGATGTAGGGAGCAGACGCTTCCGTGAAATAAGATTTAAATTTATCCCAGGCCGCCTGAACCGTATCAACCACCGAGATTTCGCAATGCATCCCAGCAGCTTTGATACGCATTGGCTAGTAGTTAGTACACCATATGTTTGGAAATGGATTAGCAATGCTCTGGTGACGCTTGGTAAAAGTAGACCCGAATAATAAACAAAAACGATCACTAGCACCTTAGGGAGATCTGTAAGTGATGTTCCTTACGAAGTCTGGTGACTTGGCAAACACTAGATCCAAAAATATCATGGCGGTCGACCATACCGCTGCTTTCCATGCTGTATTCCTTCAGCGTGTGTAACGTGTTTGTGAGAATTTCGAAAGTGATTTAAAGCGTTTTCAACTGCGAAGTGCGTCTTGACTTTTTCAAATCAGTTGTCCTGACATCTGAAGCGTATGTGAAGAGAAGCGGTAAAATGCTCCCTGAGGGTGTGCGGTACAGATCCGTACACTATAGATGCGTTCATTGCCGGAGAAGAGGGTATACGTGCAAGCGGTAAGTTGACATGTTACTTTTATGTAATGCTTACAAAAGCTATGAATTTTAAGCCAAAGTATTCACAAGGTATAACGGCGAGTGTTTTGATATAGTATCCTTCAGTATTGTGCACGGTCCTACGTTTCATGTGGGCAAACCGTTTCTCTGTGTGAACGACAGACGGCTGCCGCGGCACGCAGAACCTGATGTCTGTCGTATGGTGCAGTCATAAAAGACATACGCGAGCTGAGAAAGTAGGGGGTCACGCATTATAGTAAAAGAGTGAACCGTTACGACCTGCGGACCATAAGACATAAGCCGAAGGGGAAGAGGGACGGAAACTCCGTGAAAGCTGTAGTGGAGTTGCTTGAGTACGAGGAATCGGAGATACAGTACTCATTTTTTGTTCCAAAGTACATACCGGACCTCGTGGACCTTTGGAGCATATTGATGCTGGCGGATGTCACACACCAGATAAACTGCGATGGCTACATACTGTGGCACTGCATGCTGGTATACGCACATAGTGTAGGAAGTTCATCTTTCTGCGCACGGCTTCGAAGGAAACAACGGCCTCGTACGTGAACTCCAAGCGCTTTATGGCAACAGCGACTGCAGCAGCACGGACAGTTGTGATTGAGAAGTGCGTAGCGCAGGTCCCATCCGCGTTCAATCCGTGTCCACCTCTGCTCACCTTGTCCTGTGTCGTTTCCGTTTACTCCGGAATGTGAACCGCCGCTGCAACGCGTTAGCGGCCAAAACTGCGGTGGACAGGATGCCCAGTAAGCAGTTAGTCAAAAATTTCCTTGGTTCCTATTTTTGTTCCGTCTTTAGCACGCGGGTGCTGGCGCTTTATCGTTAGGTACACCCACTACTCCCACATGCGGTGCCTCCCCTACGTGACGGTTATGGCACGTATGCCTACCTCACCATCCGGATTACGCATGATGAGAGTGGTCAGATATATCTACGGACATCAAACATACCCGCAATGATGCCGCTTTGTGATGACATCCTTTCTCTCCCAGGTTCCTTGTTACAACTTCATCGGTTAAAAAACCTGAAGAACAGTGGTGGTTCGCCAAGCACCAGCGTCATGTGTATCGTGAAGGTCAGAAGAAGGCTTGAAGACCTATCGGTACTACATGTTTCCGTTACTCTCGCCATGCAGTTGACGTCCCCTTGCATGTTAGCTGCTTAGAGATCCGCGGCGTGGGCGCGTGCCTGCCCTCACGCACAAGTGAGTGAGCATTTTGCCTGGGATTAAACGGCTTAGGGCTTCCATTACATATCGCGCTGTTCCGAGCTATGCATGTTTCAACGACTATCCTAGAAGTGTGGCAAGAACAAAGGTTACCATGCCGGTTATTGACACTATCCCTCTTACATAGAAAAAGCGTGTACCTTGACGTTTCTGCTCTCACTGTTGTATGGCCATTGCTTTTCCCAGTTTCTGTCAGGAATTATCACAGCAGCTGCATGTGGCATCATCAGTTTTAGAAGGAAGCTGCAGGTGTACGGTTAAGTAGGACTTGGTTCATTCGACGCTTCTTCCGTGTCCTAACAGACCATACGATAATGACGCCATTCACAGCTTCTATGCGACCATACAATGCTGTGACGACGCTAGTTCACTTTGTCTTGCTGAAAGTTTAGGAGGTCCAAGTTATCCAGAACGATAGGGTGACTGTCTGCTCACATACGGTATCATAACCCGTAACACCGGTCAATACGTCCCGCAGCCATGCACTCTCGCGAATATGGGTAGTCTTCAATGCCCCATTGCTGTGGCATACACGGCTTTATCACCGGTTAAGAACGGAAACTCTTTTTTACGGCAGTATGAAGCCATAGGTTGCGATATGCTAAACTTTCGATTGCTCTCGTCAGTCGCTACGCAGTAGAGGCACGCAACATATAGGTTCCATACTTAATAACAACGATAAGGAGATGAAAATGATAAGAATGACGTAGACAGGTCCAAGGCAATCTAATTATTTGCCTCAATTGTTTCTGGGCACAAAGCACGGGGCAATACAACTTTAGCAGTAGCGTCTCGCCAATTGCCAACAATCTCGTGTTCCTGTTTCGCCATAACACCTTGCATGAATCGACTGGGTTCACTTGGTGACCAGTCATCGTAAGGTGTTGGTGATAGACGAGGCAGGGTTCTGGTTCATTCTTTGGTCCGCTCCACCTTGGTTAAACAGCAACTGCCTTAGCCACATTGGGAAACGTTCCGCCATTCTTTGAGCCAGCCGGCGACCAGTCTTGCCTATGTAAGTGTCACCGCAACTGCAAGTGAACTGATAGATGATGTTAGAGGCCGAACTGTTTGGTGAGCTACTCGGACGGCTCTGGAAAGGAATCCTTCGTGTAGTGTGGATAAGTCGAAGTTGTGCGGTGGAGTTGATGCGCGTTAGAGCGGACCTGAGCTTGTGACCAACTTAATTTGCCACGGGATCCCCCTTGAACGTTAAGAACAAATAGACATCCTTCTTCTCCGCTGTTTGTTCTGGCAGTTTCTCCTTCGGGGGTCTGCTATGAATCTGAATGAATTTTTCCGGATACCCATTGGCTAGCAAACTCCGGTATAATAAAAAACCCTCCTTCCGCCTTGCGTAGTTCCGGACTACTAATCCGCCTGGCTCTGTAGAAGAGAGTTTTTACGAGGCTGCGCTTGTATGCGACTGAGGCGAAACTGAAAAAAATGTAGGTAGTGGCCGCCAGATCGCTTTCTCTACACGATGCGCTGCAGTGTGCCATCGGTCCTTCTCTTGAAGAGCATGTTTAGAAACGGCAGTCTGTCCTCTTGTTCCCTCTCCTGTGATACAGAAAGGTTAGGACGAATTGAGTTCAGGAGGGCCAAAAGACCGTCAAAAGGTTCCCCGTTGGTGAAGACGAAAATATCATCGACATAAAGCTTGTAAAGCTTGGCTTCACTAAGGCAGGCAGCAGCTTTCCTTTCAATCATACCCAAAAAGATATCTGCAAGAACTGATCCCAAAGGATTACCCACAGCGACGCCGTCAATCTGTTTGTATGCCGTCCCTTCAACTTGGAATCGCGCATTCTCAGTGCACAACAATAGCAAGTCCCGCAGGAACTGCAGAGGAAAGCCCACAGAGAGGTTCTGACTTCAAAGAAATTGTAATAGGTCGTCGACCGTTTCACGTAGGGGCACATTCGTGAAAAGTGATTCCAGGTCTATGGAATACATGAGCGCCGCGTCGAGTGTAGGTTGTTCCAGAATATCCGCCAATTCAAAGGAGTCTTTCAAACAATGCGCGCCCAGGGGCTTACGCACGGTTTCTAAAAGCTTTGCCAACCACCGAGCTACTTTGTGGTAGGGTGAGATATTCACACACACTATTGGAGGTAGTGGAATTCCCGCCTTGTGCAACTTCGGCGCACCCCTCATCCTTGGTATTTCCGTCGCTGTCGGTTTTAGCTGTCGATATTTTGCATCGTAAATACAACCATGAAGCAACAGCGTTTGTAGATGCCTTGCAATTTGTTTCTCCACCAATATATTGTTGTCAAGCGTCTTGTCAATGCGAAAATTGCGCCTATCTCCGAGAATGGACCGCATTTTTGCGGTTAATTAGCTTTGTCCACTATTACCACGCCTGTGCCTTTATCCGGTCGCAGGAATACTACGTCCTTCATTTTCTGCGGCTCCTTGATTGCAACCTAGTGTTCGGACTTTAAGCAACCCCTCTGACTAATAAACGCCTTCAGGAACTGGTGCGAGATAGCCATTACTTTTGCCCGAAAACATCCTGCGTCATCCGTTGATTTCAGCGATAGGGCACAGAGGTGACCGTAAAGATAGTCGAAATTAATCTGCATGTTGAGCCTCTCTACCTTCTACGGCGGTATTCGATCATTTAATCCCAGCGAAAGCACTTCCAACTGTTTTCGCGTGAACCGAACTGTTGACAGATTGTACACATGCTTATGGCCGTCGGTAGGGAAAGGAATGTTACCGCAAGCTCTCAAAAACCGAACTTACGTCAGCTATGACGAAACGTATAGTTTTGCCGTACATACATAACATATCGCAACCTATGTCTTCTTGCTGTTTTAATGAAGTAGTTGAAGGGGACTCAGTGATTCAGGAAGCTCTTTTGTCTCAGCAGGTTATTGGGCGTTGTAAGTCGCTTCAGGGGCACATCGTTATGTCAGGTACAAGTTCAAGTGGGACCAGAACAGTAGGAAAACCCCGCGAATGTTCCACGTTCGAAAACTTCATTTGTCAACCAGGGAAAGCGGTGCATTATTGTGCAAGCGGAGCACCAAATCAATACATGCTTCACATGGTCAACCAAACAATGCCCGCTCCCAATACACTATCGGTCCCCACTGTGTTGAGCACATGAAGAATAAAAGGAGACAATAGTGTCAGTAAAGGAAAGGAAACACGGGAAAAGGCAAGATTATCGAATTTCTTAGGCAATGATAAGATGTAAAGTAAAATGAGTTAAAATGCGTAGATTATTGTAGACGAACAAAAGTTTAAGACATGAAAGCGGAAAGCTTCAGGCACGAAAGACGATAAAAGCTTTCGCCTAACGAGCGTCTTGTTTCATGTGACGGTAAGTGAAGCGGCCCCCGGCACTTCGACGTTAGATTGACTCTTCTTGCTTCTGCAAAGGAATAAAGCAAGAACAAGAGCAAGCTTTGCAGTTTCATGACTGAGGAGGTTACCACTGTCTGTTACATGTTCTCACAGTTAGGATTTGCAGTAGTAATGTACACTAATCAAATCAGTTAGCATTTATATCCGGCGGTGTTAGTACAGGTTCCTGGACACAAGCAAAGCAAGGTGAACACATAACTGGTCTGAAATCGAACGCAGCAACATGGAACAAGAGAGAAGGAGCAGAGAAGAGGAAACCATTAGACGCTGCTGAAATAAGGGGCAACAGCTAACTTGTTGACTTTCCACAGCAACTCTCTCACATGAGAAACTATGTATGCTGATGAATGAACGTCAGACTCGCCAATCGCTACCGGTGGTATTTTGACAGTGTGGTCCGGTCAGTTCAGGTCGACCGGACGATAGAGGCTTGCGCCTAACGAGCGTCCAGTTTCTTTTGCCGGTAAGTGAAGCGGCCCCCGGCACTTCGACGTTGGATTGGCTTCTTGATTCTGCAAAGGAATGAAGCAAGAACAAGAGCATTGTTTGCAATTTCGTGTGTCAGCAGCAAAATACACAACATTTTCCAGTTCAATTAAAATACTTCTGGAAAAAGGATAGACCAACACTCATCTAAGCCCCGTTTGAAGGTTTCTGCAGACTCACACTTTATTATATTTCAGAAGTTAAGTACTCAGTTATTAAAACCTTTGGTTTGATGTTCAAACAAACTCTATGTTGTTTGAGATTCAGGCGGTGCCGGCGCAGATGGTATGCATAGTCAACACAAACAGATTGGTAGGACTAATACCACTAAGTACCTTAATGCCCTTAAACGTCAATAGAAAATCCCCTCTCAACCTACGTCGTTTCAAGGTAAATAATCGCAAGCTACTTAGACGATCTTCGTACGACTTCCCTCGTTGACCTTCGTTCATCCGGGTCGCAAGTGTCTGTAGCTTTTCTATACAAATGACGTAACTCTGGAGCTACGGTCTCCAAGCCTGAACACAATACTCCAAAGGTTGCCTGACCACTGCTTTATATAACGAAAAGAATACCTCTGCTTTAATGTTACTCAGTGCCCTCCTATTACGGAATAACTCTTCACTAGCTTTACTGGCAGCTTGGCGACACTGCCGAAGGCTTAAATTGTTCGGTACAATGACACATAGATCGCGGGCTAAATCAGTACACTGCAATGAAAGCGAGCCTGCAGGAGAAGGAACTGCAATTCCGCTGCCACTATTGGTCAATAGTTGGCGTTTATTGACATTCAGAGGTAGCTCCCATTGGCTCGACCAATTCGCCACAATGATTACGTCCCTAGCCAATGTGGCTTGGTTTCCCTTACTGGCTAGCTTTAAGTCATCTGCGGAGATATAACAGGGATCCTCAAGAAGAGGAGCCAGGTCATTTATAAACACAAGAAACAACAATGGACCCAGTACCGAACGTTGGGGGACACCGTTATAGGCGTAGCCAACAATAGAACTCGCTTCCCCAACCATGACTCTGAATGTCCTTCCGCGTAAGAATTCAGAAAGCCACAGTAATAGTTGAGGATACAATCCAAACCATGTCAGCTTCGCAATAAAAATGGATACTTTATTGAGTCAAAGGCATTATTGAAGTCCAAATAGCACACCTCTACCGGCATCTCACTATCAAGACACCTGGTAATCTCAACTAAAAAGCAAAATAAGTTGATAAGACAAAACTCCTTTTTAAGAAAGCCGTGCTGCTCCGCTCTAATTAGATTGTGCTCAGTCAAGTGCTCATAGATCCTATTTCTTATAAGCTTTTCTGAGTACTTCAGCATGATGCTGGTCAAACTAACAGGTCTATAGTTAAGTGGCAGCGACTTAGAACCCTCTTGTGGATGGCGACAATGGTCGCCTCCTTCCAATCACGTGGCAACTAACCTTCTCGAAGAGATTGGTTGAATAACTCCGCGACAGGATACTGAATGATATCAGCCAGCTGCTTAACTATGGGGGGATGTACACCATCAGGACCAGCTGATTTATAAGGGTTCAAGCTGGCCTGCCCTGTGAAGATCTCTGGCATATTGAGAATAATTTCTCGCATTATAATGCTAGTTCAACAATGCTGCTGTGATGGCAAGCCTGACTCACAATCTCTCCGATGAAAGTTTTGGTAGACACGTAGCATCGCTTCTACGTTATTGACGTTGTCTACAGCCTGGGCACCGTCCTCCATGGTTGGGCAGCCGGCCACCTCTCTTAAAGATGCCTTTGATTGGACATAACTGTAATAACACTTGGGAGTTGTTTTCGCAAATTTGGCCAACCTAAGCTCATAGGAATACTTCGCCTGCATCTGCAACTTAAGAGCCATGTGTCAACACCTTTTGTTTTGCAGCCAAGGTCGGAAGCCCCGAGTTTCTTGATATTTTCTCCACTCAGCATTGCGCCTATTTATCGCTCTGTCAACCATTCTCCTCCACCACCGGGGTTTTCCAAGATGTCTCCTTGGCGTAGAGGATGAAATTCGTTCAGTACCTTTATGAGTCCACTTTTGAAAAGAAGCCGCTGTTAAAAATGGCCTGGTCCTGTTCAGGGATACGAGTGAATTGAAGGGCTCGAGCACGCAACTTCGTACAATCAATACGATTTAAATCCCTTCCCCCTCGACGTTTCACTGCAGGCTCCGACGTCTCCATCGAAAAGGTCAACACGCAATGATCACCCTAATCTATGTGTGGCTCCATGCGTAGGTCAGTCAAGTGAGCATGCCTGTCGAGCATGATAAAAAGGTAAAAGGGGTACCCCAGTACGACTCCTGGTCGGAACATTGACGTATCGATCGAACGTATTTACATGCATCCAATCTACTAGTTCATTCTCTAGAGTACCCATCATGTTTTCAGCAAGCTGCCAATCGGCATTTGGATGGTTTAGGTCACCTACGACCAGAAAATTAGGTGCGGCCATTGCCGCCTGTCTTAGTAACGCACCAAGATCCCTGTCCTCTTCTCGCGTGGAGGAGTAGTTACGATAAACACATACTATAATTTCCAACCTAACCCATGCCATTAGGTAGCTGGATACCACCTGAACGTTAGCAGAACGCATAGTAAATGGAGCCACCCAGTGTTTGTATTGGCACGTTATATGCAAGAGTATTACTCCTTCAGTCCCATACCCGGGCTTGTCAGCCCTGTAGCACGCAATATCTATAAGCAGCTCACCAATAAGTTCGGCTGGAGAAATCCAGGACTCCGACGCAGCAGCCACATCAACATGTTCACAAAGCGTCACTGACTCTCCCCATTTTTTGCGCACACTACAGCAACTGGTTTACCACACACTTATTCTCTCAGGACGCGGTTGTATCCCCTCAGGGGTAGAGCCCGAGGGGATAACCCGAACTTTTGTACCATTTCATTTCCGTCGGCTGCCTGAGTCGATTAAGCAATCCTGGGCTACTGTACAAATTAACATAATCCCTTTCTTGGCTTCGCCTTCCTGGGCTTACTGGAGAAACTCGCGACGAGTTTTCTCACATTCACCTGAGTCGGCCTAACAGCACTGCACTTCGGCTTTTCTGTTGGGTCTAGTTTAGGTTTGGCAAGTTGTTCATTTTTCCTATCATTTTGTAAAATGAGCATACCAGCCGTGAACTTTGGTGCCACTACTATCGAGCGTGAGGCCTCGACTGTCTTTGAAGGTACCGCCTGAAGTTCCGTTACCACATCTTCACTACCCTCTTCCGCCACAGAGGTGTGATTCGCATTTCCATCAAGAGCAAGTTTCTCCACAACCAAATGCAGGCCACGAGTTATTGTACACCGTCTTGTGGAGGGTGTTGTAAAGACCAGCTGACTGCTTTTGCCACAGGAGAGCAGTCGTTAGAGTTTTGCTTAAGTGTCTGCGTAACTTGCGGCTCACTATCGCGAATTCTAACGTGTGAAACAGCAGCTCTGTTAGCCAAGCTGGTATTCGTATTTTGTAGCGGCCCATCCGAGGGGTTTTAGTCTTCGAAGTTAGTGTGTCTGAGGCTATTTGATACCGATCATTTGTCTGACGTACAAAAAACCCAGCCCTTTTGGGCAGAAGGTCCCGGTGTACAGGGTTCCTAAACTCAACCAGAATAGGCCTTGCATAACCTTATTGGCGAGGCATACCTGTTTCTCTCCAGCTGCCAACACGATGCACACTTTTGATACCGACGTATAACGGTATTCCGGCCATACGAAGGATATCGTGCACTCGCCTTCTATCTAGGTCCCGACGAGGTTTAGCTTCACATATGACTAACTCCTCCCTATTGTAGATAAGGGCGTTTCGTTGTCTACCCACAGCAAGCTCTGCACTTTACAAGTAACATTCCAATGAAGACTGCAACTCATCGAGCTTTGAACTCAATGCCTCAATTAACGAGCTCTGGTCAGGAACCAACTTTTCCGCATGGTCTAGCCTATGCACATAGTTCCTACTAGTAACATCATGCACAACGTTTTCGTTGCGTTTCATCTTTCTATACACTGCGTTGCATACGGTAGTGTTTTTGCCCCTTTTGTGTTACTTTAACGTAACACATTCCTACTACGAACTCGTGTGTTCCGTTTTTGGACTTTTGTCCAACACATTTTTCCACTATCGTTGTCGAGTTCACGTTTTTATTTTTTCCGTATATACCCGGGTATTTACCTGTTTCCATATCTATTATTTACCACACAGTCGGCAAACTTCGCGTGCCTCCCATATCTGTCAAGGAGCCAGGGAAATCTCCAGCACCGTCGAACGCCAAAGATGGTCAACACCAAACACGGGAGCGCAAAGTTATACTCTCAGCTCCAATAGCTGAGGCTTTGCAAAATGTTTCCTTCCTTCGAAAGTCAAGTGAACAAACTAAAAAGTCAAATTGTGACTATTACGGGGACTCTTGACAAGCTCACACCTTTAGCCAACGTAACCAATTACCAAAGTTTAGAAAAGCTGACTGATATATTCGCGACCGTTGAACTACTGAACAATATTGCACACGAAGTCAGTGAACGCACGCGCCGCGCCAACAACGCCATTGTACTCAACGTACATGACAAATTGCTTCTCAAGAAAGTGCTGCAGACACTTTTAGATGCTTGTCAATTGCCACATGGTTGTTGCACAGCCACTCGTTTGCGTGAGATCCCTGGTCGATCTTGCCCAATGGTGATCAAGTTTCGCAACCACGACTCTGCTAAAAGGTTTATTGACGGCGATTTCTCCTACGGCATCAGCCTAATCTCAGGCCAATCTTGACAAAACCGGACAGAACACCGCTGCAGATGTCTATTCCATCTAATTCGAAATTAACCAAAAGGACAACGCAAACAACACCGCCTTCGGAAGCACATAGGCCTAATCTTCACCTAACTTCAACCACTACCGCTTGCTCTTCTATGGTTTATAATTTGGATATGGATATAACACAAAAGCGTTCGTTTCCTTTTTTCCCTTAGTTTGTCACAAGTACGGCGACACGCACCAAAGGAATTGTCCACCATTGCGACAACAATACAAGGCCCAGTTCCTTTACCTGGACATGAGCGGAAGATTATCAACCCTTTCACAACTTACTAACCGGACAAATCATTTGATATCTTGCACTGATACAATTCTTCCGAGGCTTGAACCATTGGGCTCGATTTGCCTAACACAAACTCTTCCACATATCTCTTGCCTGGAGGACTTTCGACTTCGGAAGGCAAATTCTCCTGCCAATACAAAGCCTGAGAAATTAGTCATTCTGAGCTCTTCAAGCCGCTTTGACCTGTCAAACGGCCGTGGTTTTTCTATATTTCTAATCAACTTCATTACATACCCCGGGGAACCTGCGATTACTTCTTCAAAACATCCTATCCTTCAAGACTTCAACATATTTCAATGTATATCCTTCGGTGGCTTCACGTGGTTCTGCAGTTGATCAACAAATCATATCCAGAAAGAAAGTTTCATTCCCGACCTACCGATCTGGCACAGGACTGGACCCAG
>CALYDF020007239.1:0-12604 GCA_944474145.2 Dicrocoelium dendriticum | reverse complement strand
TACCAGGACATGCATAAAGTGAGCCTCACACATTCTAATCTTGATTTCAGATCATGGGAATCGAAGGCGGTTGATCGGCGTGTATGGCGCGATCTGATCACGAAGGAACTAGCCGAGGTGGAGGAGAAAGCCCTCATATATGCGGAGAAGAAGCGGCAAGCAACGATGGGTTTTACTCCATCGCCATAGAGCGTCTGACGATGTAGCACATGCAGTCGCGAATGCCGGAGTGAAGCAGGCTAAGAGAGCCATTAGCGAGGCCACTCGGACCACCACCGAAGAGACGACGCGTCCTGGAGAGAAGGTAGGTAGAACGGGCGCTGGGTTTGTAGGTATGCTGCATTCGAATTATTAACCGCGTGTTTGCATGATAAGTCTCTTTATTTCAGGTGGTGGGTTTGCAATTTTGTCCTAGTTCTTTTCTTTCTCTTATAAATATCTACCGGCACTCCCTTCTATAAACTTGCACACGTCACTTAAGCCAAATGTTGTTTATTTCAATAAAATCTTCGTGTTTGTCGCATATTCGTAAAATATACTTCTTGACCTCGTGAACTTATCTTGGATTCGTTGATAAACAGCTTATTTCATATGCTCATTGAGTTAAGATTTACATTACCGTTTCCATATGCATCATTCGATTTATTTTATTTGTTATCTTTCTCTCAAGTGATTGGCTGTTGCTTGATATCCCCGGTGTGGCTGCGGTTGATCCGCATGTTGACAAGTGCCTACCTGTCTTTTACTAAATACCTCGTCCATACTGGCTCCAGGAGACAGTAGGCCGTTGCTGGAGGTGACGGGGTGCACGGTCCTTGTGGCCGTGTTAGCACCAAGGAGTGGCTCCACGCACTGAGCGTGGAGCGGACTACGGTCTAGCCACAGCCTTGTGTGCGCTTGATTCCCAAATAGAGTGTGCGTGTGATTGCCTGTGATGGAGCGTAGGTCGGCTCCATTGATGAAACGTGCCTCCCATCCACATGCCTTCCAGTCGTATTCCCTCCGGGTTTATACTAGTTATGAGGAGTGTGTTTGTAGTTGGGGCAGCGGCAAGCCAATCATAGTCCCTCAGTAGGCGCATACTTCCTGCGACTGGCCACACCGACAGGCAAATCCAGAACCGGATGCCGCCTACGATATATATATATATATATATATAGGAATTGAATGAAAATTCTTGAGCCGCAAAACGGCTGAACGTGGTATATGGTCCTGTATACTTTTATTTTTTAACATAAGTTTCTCAAGTGCCCACTCATTCCGTAGCGATGCTGAGTCGCATTTGTCCCAATGGAATAATACTGTTCTTTTACGAAGCTAAACAATTATCTACGGTTTAATGCCAATTTTGCTGTTTCGAAATTTTGCCAACTTGTAATGGTATCAAGTTTCGAAACAAGTGGAATTCAACCGGCGTCGGATCTTGTGAACAGACTGCTTAAGGTAGAAGCTGGACGCCGCACTCATGGGTTTTTACGGACAATGGAACAGCTTTGGGCTAGAGTTTTACGTTTAGGGAAATTACTCAACTCGTCAATATTCCTGATCTGTTTTCTCTAGTTGTTTCTCTGAGTCATTTTTGAAGCTTACTTTAATACTTTCCGACGATATATGGCCTCTTTCAAGGATTTGACTCACCACAATACCACGGGAATCACAAAAATTTTCGGATGACATCACCTAGCCAGGTGACGGTGTAACCTTGACCTTCATTGGCGTAGAAGATGATGCACGCACCCATTGCATTGTTTGTGCTTTTGTTTCTAGTTGAAAGTGGTGGATTTGGCACTCATTTATATAGTGTTGGATCTTGCAAGAAAAATCGCCCACATCTACCTCAAACAATGCCAAATTGTTCTTTGACTACAAAGCAAATGTGCATCCGGTCAAGGCTCAGTAGATGTGCCACCTATGGAGCAGCAACTTTTGAGTAGTCTAACTAGTTCGTCAGCATATTATCTGCTTGCTCCTGGTAGATGGTGATCGATTCCTGCAACTGTGGGCCGACCACAGCTTTTGGCCTTGCAACATTGCTTATCGGCATAAATGTCCACACCGCGTCACCTAGCGCCAACTAAATTCCTTCGTGACCTGTATCAAAATGGAGCATATTGCTATGGGCAACAGCTAGTGTACAACTGTCCTAGACTTTTGATCAATTTGGAGCACCTGTCTGGGTCCTGAACATACCGTAGCGTGCTCAAACTTGACACTCACACCTCCGGATACAACGATGGACCTACCTTCTAAGTTTCCCTGTAACTTGAAAATCCAATTTGCCGGTCAGCAAATTCATGACGAACTGGTCCACCAAATGACTGTGCTGATTGAGGTTGTTAAACAGGGCGCTACGGGAATCGTCTCAAATATACCATGAAATATACACTTAACCAATAGTATGAGCCCAACTTAAGACTTCGTAAATGTGAATGAATCTCTGAGGCATAGGTCAGCTTGGCAGCAGCAAGGGAACTGGTTTTGACAGGCACTAACATTCAGTCTGTCAGTAACTCTCTGAAAAGACGTCAGAATATGAGTCTTCGAACCGACCGAGTACGCCAATGGCTAGAAAGGCTTATGAGATAGAGGAAGCCAGTGATATTCCAGATCATTCGAAATACGGGTCTGAGAAGGTCATAATAAAGCAAGGTAATAACCGGAAAAACGGCTTGTTGTCTTATTTATTCTCAACGACGTCGACTAACCCGTTGAACGGAAGAATTAGAAGAGTAGTTCAACAGGCCTACCGCTACAGAGCCGCTAGTCGAATCGCCTGAGTCGACGTGGGAAGTGGATGTCAAACTAATTAATTTAAAAAACATTTGTCATGAACTTTCACTGTTGAAGCGAAACAAGTCTGCTGGACACGACGATCCTCCTTCATGTTTGCTGGTAGATCGCAGGGACCCATCGTAAACGCTATTTACTTTTCTACGTAGCACAATTTTGAACACTGAACCGGTGCCTCTAAAATTGCGACTGCTAGCAGTCGTGCCCATTGTTAAGGGGGGTCAGTGCATTTTGTGAGGTGCATTTAGTATGTACCACAATCGAATTTTTGCTAGTTAACAAAAATGAATTGTGCGAATAACGCAGACTTTCTTTTCATGTCTCCCGCATAGGCTATGCAAAAGCTACTGGATGGACTGACGCGCAGAGCTGCACGCTTTTGCATGTGCTTAGCACCAAAATACAAAATACCTCGCACTCTAGCTATCAACGAACAGCCACTGGAGTTGGTGGCTCACTTTACTGACCTTGGTAGCTGTGTCACCTCTGGTTGTCACATCACTGAGGAAGCTACTTCACGGATCAGCAAGCCCCGTGAAGCTTTCCAGAGACCTAAGCATCTATGGGGACGGCAGTATATCAATTTGTTAGCGAAAGGTAAGGTGTATACCGTTGCGGTCATGCCGGTGTTATGTATGGATCAGAGACCTAGAAGGAGTACGGTGAGGACATTAAATGCATGATAGTGTTTAACCATGGTCGCTTGCGGACTATTCCACACGTCTAGTGCGTACACCGAGTGAGCAACGCTGAGGTCTGCTAATTGCTTTCTGGCAGAAATCCTTCCGGTACCTCACTTGTATGTTTGATAAATCTTAACCGCTTACGTTGTCAAGACCATGCCCTCCGCATTTGCTTCATCCATCCATCCAGTCGCCGGCCACTCACTGGTCGGCGAAACTTCACGTATGAGTTGCACAACTTCTGAAACCTTGATTAAATTTGAGAAACTTTCATGTATGTACACTAACGCCCAAGGGCTCCTCAGTTAAATTAACGAACTTCGACTACGTCAGGTTGCGAATGCTTGGGACCTAATTCCTATTACCGAAACCTGGTTGCATCAAGAGGTGACTGATGCTGAGGTTGAGATAGCCGGAATTTCCCTCATCCGGAACGACCGCCCTAGCAGAGGAGGTGGGGTCCTACTCTACTACCGCAGCTATCTACAATATACAATAGTTGATGACCTGACAACACACGTTACCGACTCACTCTGGTGCCGTCTCCGACTGAGACACAACGACACATGTCTCATAGCTATCGTTTACCGCCCCCCAACGTCCACTCTGGAAATGGATTCCTGCTTGATCGGTGGCCTAAACAGAGTAACACGCACTAGGTACAGCCACATTCTCATCTCCGGGGCGTTCAATCTACACAATCTGGAGGTTTCGGCATCGCCCAGTGAGCAGTTCAAAGCAGACTTGCAGGAACGGATCGCTAATGTTCTTTTGTACAATCATGTCACTACGCCCACTAGATTCAGGACAGCAAATAAACCGTCCATTTTGGACATTTTGCTCACAAATGAAGAGCTCATGATTGACAAGTTATTGATGGATAGTCCATTAGGTCTCAGTGACCACGTAGTAATAACTTTTGAATATGTGTGTTGTGCAGAGTATCCAGCTGAACACTCGGAACTAACTCATACAATCACACGCTACCATGTATTGAAAGAACTCGCCGACGCAGTTGCTTGGGAATTCTCAAACATAAGTCCCATTGACAACGTTTGGGCAGAGTTCGTTAACAGACTCGCGACATTGTCAACAAAGTCTCAGAGACCAAACCCCTTTTGCCCCGCGAAAATCCCTTCAATTATAAGGAGTAGGACTAGAAAATGCCTGGCGATAAGGGATGCAGCATGGCGCGCCTTCAAGATTAACCCCGACTCAGAGACTTGGGGAAATTTCCTGACCCATCGCAACCATTGCACTGCATTTGTCCGTGAGGACAAAGTAACTTATCAACAACGCCTAACCACAAAGTTCATGGCAAACAACAAACTGCTGTATAAGCATGTCAATAAGCTTCGTAAAGTGAAGCATGGAATACCCCCACTATTCACGAAAAGCGGTAGAATACAAAGCGCCGAAGAAGCAGCAAATGCCCTGCGGCTGCAATACGCCCTAATTTTTGAACTCGCAACATCCAACTGTCCCATAATATCAAGCACATTACCGACACCTTTGTTTACAAATGTTATTTTCAACCCATCAATTGTGCTATGTAAGTTACTCTCACTGCGTGAGCATAGTTCTCCAAGAGCAGACAACATCCGCCCGAAGGCACTGAGGGCTACGGCTACCAAGCTAGCTGAAACACTGACACAGTTCTTTCAAAGGTGCTTTGATGAACAACATATCCCCACTATGTGGAAGTGTGGCATTTTCACCCCTATTTTTAAAGGCGGTAGCCGTTCCGATCCAGCAAAATATCGTCCAGTGACTCTTCTCCCTGTGCTCGCGAAAAGGATGTAAGCAGTCGTCGCTGAGGCTTTAATGGACTACATGGAAAAATGCAACATTTTGGTACCGGAACAACATATCTTCCGTCAACACCGGTCATGCACCACCAACCTACTGATTGCACGAGGTAGTTGGTTGAAGGGGCCGATAATGGGGTCGGAATCGACATCATCTATCTGGACTTCTCCAAAACTTTCGACCGCCTTGATCACCCCATCCTACTTCAAAGACTACAAAGTTACGGAATCGGAGATCCTGTACTTGGTTGCATTCGCAACTTCCGTTACGAACGAAAGCTTCAAGTAGGTGTTAGGGGACCAATTTCTAACCCAATTGAGGCGGAATGTGGTGTCCCACAAGGCTCAGTGCTGGGACCGCGTTTATTCCTGGTGTTTATCAACGACCTGACAAGAGTCATCTCCTCAAACTTCCTGCTTTTCGCCGATGACCTCAAGATATGGTGGGCGATTAGTAACAAGGCAGATCAGGATCTGCTCCAACATGACCTAGATTGCATTTACGAATGGTCAAAGAGGAACAAACTTTAATTGAACATGGCTAAGTGCAAAGTGATACATCTGCGTCACCAGCCGGTGAGCGCTTACAATATTGGAGACCACACCTTGGCGAAAGTTCATAAGGAGTGTGACCTGGGTGTATTGGTACAGGATAATCTCGGGTGTTCAAAACAAGCAGAGAAGGCGAGGAGAACCGGAAATCAACACTTCGGCCTTGTTCGCAGAAACTTCGGTCGGTTTGAACCATCAATATTTCCCCAAATGCTTAACGCCTACGTGTGACCTCACGTAAAATATGCTATTCAGGCGTGGCAGCCGTGGCAGAAACAGGATCTCCTTGCTCTCGAGACTCCTCAACGACGGGCAACCAAGAATGTCAGGGGCCTCTTTCATCAGCCATATCAGCTTAGACTGAAATCTGTAAGAATATACACCAGTCGATATCGGCTTTTGCGGGGGGATCTCATAATGGTTTACCAGATTCTAAAGAACCCAAAGCACATTTGCCGTCCGCTGCTGGAATTGAACCACAACACTAAACTAAGAGCTCATCCTCTGAAACTGACAATTCAGTATAGCCGGCTTGAATGCCGTAGAAATTTCTTTTCTCTCCGCGTGTGTGAGCCTTGGAACGCCCTCCCTAATTATGTCGTCTGTGCTCCCAACCTGGAGATATTTAAAAAAGGTGTTGACGATGCATTTTCTCACTTACATTTCATGTTGTGACTTGTTAGCCAGGGGCTACAAAACGCAATCAAACTGTTTCTTGCCAAACGCTCAACCATTGGATTTATAGATTTATACGTTTTATATGCGAACATCTCCGCTATTTCACATAAGTCACTTCATTATGCAATTGATGTTCGCAATAATTTCCATCCCACGGGACTTGTTAAGCGGTTCTTATTTACCCCAAATAAACCATTATTCCATTGTTCCATTTTTCCAGTGTATGCCCGTTGACCGGTTACTTTGATGTGCAGTATCCACCTAAGCTGCACAAAGTTGGGTGGAATCGCAAGGTGACCAGTTCGTGACGTAGCATGGAAGCAAGAAGAAACGGACTAAGTGACTTGGTCAGGTTCACGCGGGTACCGTATTCGTGGTTGGGGCCTCGGTTTTGACCACACAAATGATTGGCGACCATACCTGAGATGACGCTGTCGCGCAGTCAGTGGCTTTCTTTCATTCGGTTTCATGCATCTAGTTCTTAATGTTGTTTCGTTCTGATTGGTTTAACACACATTTATCTTGTTGCTCTTTTTGTTGCATTAAATCCCACTATATTACCTTGTTGTTTATTGTCATTCTTGCGATGCGATTAATGGCAACTGCGTCCAGCACACCTGGGTGCTGGGGTCATAGTTGTTCAACTGAACTGAACAGAAATGCGACAGCGCTTCACTAATAAATAATATTAACGTGTAAAACCGCAGCGCGGTTCCGCATTCCTAGGTCGTTGCTTAAACATGTGTTCCGTTTAAGCGTTTGCTTTACCGACAAAGGATTTCTTTTATTCATTTAGACGTTCTAACATGGTATGATCAAACTGATTTCCTCCGAAGATCACCTGTATAAAAAGCAACTATATCTACTCGCAGCGCTTTGTCTTATCGCAGAACACGGATCTTTTTGATCAATATTTTTGGTAATTCATAAATCGAGGTCAGCAGGTGCTCCTTTTTCTTGCATTTTCACCATAACTGGCTGTTGGTGTGCCAAGATAGGTGTCCGTATGATTTACGCGCTTTTTTGGGATCCAAAGGTCACTGATTCTATGCCACATAGGAGTGTAAGACGTTGTAACAGCCCTAGTCTGCAAAAAACTGATTGTTGTCGTGAGGCATCGGAGCGGCGGTACAGCTTTCCGGTGTGTTGCTGATGTCTATTTGGGTTATCTAAAAGACAGCTCGCTATCCCAATAGACGCATATAGGAGTATGTAGCGTGGCCTATTCGCTTTCTTAATTATTGCAAGTAATTTCAGCACGGACATTTTGGTGTCGGTATGTCCGTTTGGTGGTTTGACAGAATTTAGTCGTAGTACATTTCGCAGTACCGCCTAAGTAATCGAACATCAAGAAGTTGTATGCATGATCGATTACTTTGTCATGTAAGGATATGTCGATTCGACCAGGTTAGTGCACCCTACCGTACTTTCATTCGGGGTTGAATGTTAAATTTGAAAAACGCATGGGGTATTATTGACCATGTCCGGCTAGTCGTAAACTGTCCCGATATTTCCCAGAACCAAATTGTATGGTTCATACATCAATCGTGATGGATGCTGTACCCTTTCTGGATTTCGCTGTTCCCCTCAAAATGCCGGTTTATTAGTTTTCACCCAATAACAACGGCTTGCGCGGAGCGCAAGGACAGCAATTGTTGCCTGAGCAAAGAAGAGTGCTGTGGAGCAGTTTGCCTTGCTTTGTTTGTTAGACAAACCTATGTGGTAACAAAAACGTGCAGGTGCTCTGACGTTAATTCATCTGTTTGCAGGGTCAAGTGTTGTTGCCCAGCCAGTAGCAGATATTGTGCGTGCGATCGTGCAATTCGTGCGTAAGTGAACATCCTCGTTCGTTCCTGAGATATCCGAGACCATTTTAAACCTACCTGTCATCAATGTTGCTTAGCGTTAATTGTGTTCGATTGTCGTCGGAACGTCTAGCGTTTTGTTCTATACATTTTATCTTCTGACCCTCCTGGGATTGCGGTTAGCTAGTACAGTGTGATGCAGCTCGAGTTTAACGATTTTGCTTCCAATGTCGGCGACCAGTTACTTTTGCGCAACTATTATTACAACTAACCTTGCACGTCGCTGTGTTAATGTTTACACAATTTTAACAGTAATGTTATCAAAGCATAAAACCACAAGCAAATTTGTGTGCATTGCGTGCAATAGCTTTGCTTAATCCTACCAATTGCTTCTCTGATCTACAACTAAGCATGAGAGCAGAGAGTCTTCTCTCCAGCAAGTAAAACAGCGGGTCACCTTCAACAATCTCGTCAAGGCAAAGAGAGACAGAGGTTGCGATATGTCAACATTTCGATTGTTCTCTTCAGTCGCGAACACAATACGAGCAGCAACACACAAACGATTATATACATGAAAAAATAAACAATACCAATCAAAATGCCACAATCAAGACCAAGGCAACCGAATTGGTTGCTTCAAAGGTTTCTGTACCTAGAGCACAGGTTGATGGGCCTTAATTAACAACGCCTAACTGACTGCCAACATTATCATGTTTTTTGCGAAATAAGACTTTGAACGTTTTCCTAGGGTTTATGTAATGATGAGTTAACATTCAGCGCATGGTGATAAACGATGCCGGGCTCCGATTACTTTCATATCCGTCCCATTTTATTTCGTAATCACTTGTCATAACCACTTTGGCAAATGTTCAGCTACCCTCTGAGCGAACTGCTGGTTTGTTCTTCCAATGTCACTGCAACCGCAGTTGAACTGCTAAAATACGTGAGAAGCCGAACTACCCTAATGGCAAGCCGTTATCACATTAGTCCTGAGGCTGCGTTCAAAGTGTTATTACACAACGAATCCCGCTAATGTTGGCAATTAATGAGGCTTCGTTACTTAAATCCCATCAACCTGTGCTATGTGCACAGAAATCAATTCGGTCTGCCTTGATGAAACTGAGCTTGATTTGGTTGGACATAGGAGATTCCATTGACAAGCTGTGTCGTTCCATGGTCCAGTAATACCTAGATCTCACGTCAGCGTAATGTCTGTGCACCATGCGGGCTGATGGTGTTTAGCTATTCGATTGGTGATGGCACAATGGTACAATGGTTTTATACAGGTACGAAAGCTGACGCTTAACAGGTCTCGCAGGATGAGCATGGTGAACTTTCAAAATATAAATAAGATTGTAAGCAAATTTAGGTTCACACGGGTCGACTCACCGTGGTATTCTTAGTAGGAAGTGTAAATCCACTCACTGTAAGTCGTTATTTTCCACAACACATATGTGCATCCGTTTACGTCCGCACATTTATCCGCTTACAGCGATTTCGTGGCAACTGGCCAACACAGCTTTTGTTTACGTCCTGTTGTCATTAAGTAACCAGGAATCAAATTAGGTAATGCAAGTGTTGTAATGCATCATCAATTCGTTTTTTCAAACACAAGTAGCGTGGGCGCAGAAATGAAAAAAGGCGAAAGGGAGTTTCAGGGGTGACAAATTCAAGCGAAAATATAGTTCAGGCGGCATTCCAGTCTACTGTAATGCGGAGTCAGTTCAGCTTGTGACCCCTCGCTTTTGTGTTGCGACTGTTTCAGAAGGTGGTGGCAAGCGTGACCAAGTGTTTTCAAGAGCTGGTACACCAGATTCAGGTCGCCCAGTAGACGGAGATAACTTCTGCTGCACACTCCTAAACTTCTCCCTCGCAGATATTATGGCAGCTAGAGGAAACCTCTCGCATTTTTCATTGACCTTCGCTATGCTGTATTCAGTGCAACCACCTAAAGTTTTAACCAGGGTTGTCATGCCCGGACCGTATGCCCCAAATGGAGCCTCACGCTTTGAGCATTTTGGGGAAGACGGACCGGTCGAACCAGCGATTTGGTTACCGAGATCACCAGGACTGCCCGAATGCCGAAACGTGGACTGCATACGTGACCCATCGTAACGTCTGTGTGAAACTGATCCGCGAAGACAAGGTCACTCATCAGCAGAAGTTAATGAAGCGCTTCTGTACGAACCGCAAACACCTGTACAGGCACGTTAACGGCCTACGAAAGGTAAAGCGGGGGATTCCAGCACTAGTCACGGTTGATGGGTGCACGCGATCAGCAATGGAAGCAGCTGATCTCCAACGGCTTCACTACTCCAAAACTTTCCAGGAGGTAACGAGCACGAACATTCACCTCATTCCTACTACTCCTTCATCTGGTTTAGAAAACATCACCTTCACTGCGGAAGCGGTGTTGAAGAAGTTGTTATCCTTGCGTATCCACAGTTCTCCCGGAGCTGACAATATCCGACCAAAGGCTCTACAGGCAGTAGCCAGTGATCTAGCAGCACCACTGGCTATTTTCTATCAGCGATGTCTAGAGAAGAACCGTATTCCACCAGTATGGAAGCAAGGGGTCATCACTCCTATTCATAAAGGAGGTAGCCGCACTGATCCTGCAAACTACCGTCCAATAACACTACTTCCAGTACTATCCAAAGTGATGGAATCAATCATCGCAGACGCGCTGATGGAATACATGGAAAGCCACAATTTAATAGCCCCAGAGCAACATGGCTTTCGTCAAAAGCATTCGTGTAATACTAACCTATTAATTGCACATAATAGCTGGACTGAAGCTGTTGATGATGGAGTAGGGGTCGATGTCATCTACCTGGACTTTTCAAAAGCGTTTGATCGTTTAGACCATCGAGTTCTCCTTCAGAAGCTTCGGAACTACGGCATTGGCTATCCAATCCTAAGTTGGATTAGCAATTTTCTACAAGAACGACGGCTAGTGGTGAGAGTCCGAGAATCATTTTCTCACGCAATCGACGTGACGTGTGAAGTACCACAAGGCTCGGTTCTTGGACCTCGTCTATTCTTGGTGTTCATTAACGATTTAGCGAGATCAATTGCTTCCGATTTCCTATATTTTGCTGATGATGTCAAGATATGGCGAAGGATCAGAGGGCCGGAAGACAATGAACGGCTCCAGCACGATCTTAACACAGTGTCGAACTGGTCGCTTCAAAACGCCCTACCGTTCAACGTAGACAAATGTCGCGTCGTACAGTTACGCCATTGTCATAACTACACCTATTCACTTGGGACCAACGGACTGCAGAATAGCTCCCAGGAACGTGACCTGGGTGTGATCGTACAGAGCGACCTCAACTGTTCAAAACAGGATGAGGTAGCTGCGAAAAGGGGCAACCAGCATGTCGGCATGCTGCGAAGAGCATTCGGGAGATTTGACCCATCAATCTTCCCAATGATGCACAATTCCTACGTGCGCCCGCATGTTGAATACGCTATCCAAGCTTGGCAACCTTGGTTGAAGCGTGACCTAGAAGCGATAGAGGCACCGCAACGGAGAGCAACAAAGAATGTGCAGGGTCTGCGCTACCACTCTTATCACCGAAGGCTGAAGTTGTTGGGAATTTTCAGCGGGCGCTATCGAAGACTGCGCGGTTATCTCATATTAGCCTATCAAATATTGAGTGACCCCAATCACGTATGCAGCCATTTGCTGAAACCTAGCCACAACACGCAGCTCAGGGGTAACTGCCTAAAGTTGAAGGAACAATACAGCCGTCTAGAGTGTCGACGGAATTACTTTTCCCTTCGGGTTTGCAAACCTTGGAACGCACTTCTTGACTCAGTTGTATCCTCTCCTACCCTGGATGTTTTCAAAAAACGATTAGATGTCGCTCTTAGCTCCCAACATTTTGTTACCTAAATTCCCCTACTGTGGATTACGCCAAGGATGCATTTCTACAGGCTTTATGTATCAAATGGACCTAAGTGAGCGACCATATTTTACTTTTCTCACTCTTTACCTCAATGATCACTGCACCCCATTGTCTTTCTGCATGTTTCCGCCCGATAATTTATTTTTATTTTACACTGATGTTGCTTATCAAACTATTCATATCGGCAGACGTTCGATAGATGACCCAGACATATTTTGATTTTATCATATTCACCTCAACCATCCTACTGGACGTGTCAAACACTTGCTTTTATCCGGTGATAAATCATTGTTCATTGTTCATTGTTAAACTATCTCAGCCAATTCCCTCCAACTGCTGTGTGTAATCATTGGGCTAGTTGTGCATTAATGAAC
>CALYDF020007238.1:0-12733 GCA_944474145.2 Dicrocoelium dendriticum | reverse complement strand
ATTATTCAGCAACCATGGTTGTGCTACACCGGCGGCAATTTTCTTAGCGATTAACATCACTGTTACGGTACCGTTACTCGTTAGTCACCCCACATCTCAAAATAAAGTCACTGCTCAATGCCAAACACTGACAAGATCCCAATAACTGAAATCTGTGAACACACCGGCATATGCAACAAATCTCATCCCACCGTCAAACAGTCTTGCTCACTTTTGCTGCCGGACTCATAAGCACAAGGAATAAAGGAGGCTGATCTCTTAAACTAATCGAAATCCCACCCAGCCTTTCTGTTACCGTAACACTTTGAGCTCTTCCCTAACTTCCGCGTCACACAACTACTTGACTTCAATGGCCATGTCTAGCATCTTCGCGACTTTCTTGTATGACAACTACATATCATTTATCCAACCATGTATTTGGCGAACACTTACCACTATCGTATGGTGTATAGACGCTCAGTTTGCTTTTGTGCGTTGACATCCACTTTATGACGCATGTATCGGCTTGCCTTATCCCATCGAGTATAAAACGTTTTTTTATAACTAATATGGACTCCTGAACAGTCAGTTAAGCGGTGGAGTATTAAAGTGAGAGAAGAGGGGTTGTAACCGATGTGAGACTTCAGACGTAAAACACGAAACACTTTGAAGCAACTATTGTGAAATAGGATGGCGCATCGGCGCTTCGCTTGGTTAGGTAAATTTCCTGACGGTGTTCTGGTGTGTCAGCGAAAGCCAGCCAAACGCAGAGGTCAGTTAGGGTAAATTCCGGAGTACCTGTCAACTAAAAGCCGATCGCGGTTAAGAGAGTAATTGAACATGAACTGCTGCGTAATCAGCTAGGTGGATAAGTTCGATGAATATGGAGGAACGTTCGTAGCTGAAAGGAGGATAAGGTTGTAGAACAAGCAATACTATGAAAAGCTAATTGTGGAATAGAGTGCCACAGCGGCGTTTCAAAACGAACAAGATTACATACCGGTTGTACAGAAAATAGGATTGCAGTGCTAGCTTCTGCACGGTGCGAGAATATAGGGCCGGTCATTCATTCTTCGTTCCTAATTGATCCAAAAACTGCTGATGTGCCCGATTACACAACACATTTTCGACCGATTTTGGTTCCAATGGTTGGATACTTTGGCAGTTTTGTCATCAAAATAACTGGACATTAAATCGGGACAGAGTGCAAATAATTTACTCTCCTCCGACAGATATTAGAGCGCTAAAGCCTAGGCAAACTTACTAACTAATTAGTCAGAATCCGGGTCCGAAGCTCTCTGCTGTGGTCGCTGCCCTAGAAAGTAACTTTCAAGGATTGTCTATAGGGGCAGATTGTTTCGGAGTTAATCTGTTTCGAGAGTTATTGGACCGAGAAACCTAGGGCATACAAATATTTGTCTCGTGCCACGGACCTGCTTTCTTCGTTAACATCGCGTACGTTTATTTTATTATTTGCTGCTTATAGTTATTCCTTTTAGTCGCAAGTTTTCACTGTGTTTACTGTTGTCTTTATTATTGGTGTGTATAGTATTAATTCCTTGTGACTTTTATTCATATTTCGCCGTCCGACCTGCTTTGAGTTTGTCATTCAATCCTAGCCCACCATCCAGATTTTATTACTAGTTTAAACGTGACCGTTACTTACTCTCGGCAATGACATCGGTGGGTATATATAAATGTGCTGGGCGCACTTGTGGCGTTGAGGTATAAGAAGGAACTCAGTGTGCCAGCCATTTGTTATGGTACCATAACAATTGATTTGGATTACACCAGGTATCTATTATTGTTTATGCCCGACATCCCAAATTAAAGTGGATTTGCTTTTACTGTGTATGCTTAGCAGACACTTGTTCTCGCTTGGTACACGATCGAACTTTTGCTCAAATTACTTACGTTATTAATTAATATATTACCGGTAGGAATTGTGCGCATAGACTACACATTACAGAAATGTTGTTAGGTACCCAGAGCTTGCTTATTGTAACATCACGTTCAAAAGTCGACGGGTTGCCGTCTTGATTGGTAGGCTACTTGCGAAGTGCAGAACTTGCTATGGGTAGACAACGAAACATCCTTGTCTACAAGAGGGAAGAGCCAGTCATCCGGGAAGCTAAAACTCGAAATGATCTAGAGAGATAGCGAGTGCTTGATACCCTTCGCACAGCCGGGATACCGTTCGACTTTGGTATCAAACGAGTACATCGGCTTGGCAGCTGCACAGTAAAAGGTACGCTTTGCAAGCTGGGTGGAGTTTAGGAACCCTGTACCCCGGAACCTGCTACATAACAGGGCTGTATTGGTTGCCAGTCAGACAAATGGTCGGTATAAATAGCACCGGAGACCCTAACTTCGAAGGTAAAAACCACCTCGGAAGGGTCGGTTGGATGATACGTATATTAGCATGGCTAACGGATATGCGGTCTCGCACACTGGAATTCATGATAGCGAGCATTACGTTAAGCAGACACGTAATCAAACCGCTAGCGACTGCTCATTTGTGGCAACTTCAATCAGCTACTTTGCCAACATTCCCCACAAGACGCCAGTGAACTAACTCGTAGGCTGCATTTAGTTGTAGAGAAAGTTGGCCTTGAGTGAATGCGAATCACACCACCATGGCTGTAGAGCATAGCGAAGCTGCGGCCATGGACTTTCAAGCGGTGCGTGCAAAAGCAATCGTGGCCTCGCGCTCGACAACGGTTGCACGTACGTCCTTGGTTGGTATGCCCATTTCACAAGTCGGTTTGAGAGAATAAAACTTGCCCTATGTAAGGTTGGCCGTATAGAAAACCGAGATGCAGTGCAGTTAGGCCGACATTTAAATGGGAGAAAGCCCGTCCGGATATTCTCCAGTAAGCCAAGGCGGGCGAAGCCAAGGAAATGCTTATCCCGTAAGGATTTACAGAAACCCAGCTTTGCTTCCTCAACTTAGGCAGCCGATGGAATTGAAATGGTCCCAAAAACAAATTGTCCACTCTGACCTTACGCCCGAGGGGAAACAGTTGCGTCCGAAGCCACCAAGAATGCGGTATACTAATTGCTGTAGTGTCCGTAACAAACGGGAAAATCAGTGACGCGAAGTTAGCAGGTTGATGTTGCTGCGATGTCGGAATCCTGCCTTTCTCCACAGGACCTTATTAGTGCTCTACTTCTAGACTTCGCGTGCTGCAGAGCTGTTAGGCTAGGGTATAAGACTGCTGGATTTGTCCTCTAACATATAAAGTGCCAAAAGGAACACTAGGAAGGTGCATTTACCATGGGTTCTGCAAACTTTCAGGTCGTATCCTGCATTTTAATTTCGTGGGGTAAATTGGAGAGTATAGTGCGTGTCTACAGCATCCTCATCCTCCACATCAGAAGGGACAAGGAGCTTGATCCGTTAGTATGACACGTCGAAGGCCACACTTACTTTCCTGATCTTTGTTGACATTAACCTTCACCATGCTTATTGGCAGCATGCTGAGAGCAAGGCGGGTACCCTGGAGCAGGGAATGGTGGATGGGATACACGAAACGGTGGTTTAGCTATACGTCAATTTTCCGACCAGAAGGCATATTGGGAGCCCTACTTAAACCATTGATATTGTGGCCGACAGACATGGTCCTTCATTTGACCTACGCGTAAAGCCACCCATAGGTAAGAGTGCTCATTGCTTTTTGAACTTTTCTCTTCATAGCTGGGCTTGCAAATACTCATTGAATGGGGAGTTAAATCGTATTGAGTTTGCGAAGCTGCGCGACTAAGCTCCTCAAAGCACTTGGATCCCTGAACAAGCCCAGGGCAATTTGGAACACTCTTAGCTGTTACTGAAAAGCAAGCCCGTGCGGTTACTGAACGGAGTTGGTCCTATTTCTCCCTAGCCGACCTCCCCCGATGGTAGAGGAGAAACGTTGACAGACCGAGAAAGAGGCTCGATGCTGAGTGGAGAAAAGACCAGGAAACGCAGGCTCCTGCCGTTGGTTGCAATACAAAGGGTGTCCAAACCTGACTATAAGGTTGCAGCCGCGGGCGGAATACTCATATGAACTTAGGGTAGCCAAGTTTGCGAAAACAAATCCCACGTTATTGCAGTTATGCCCAACCAAAGGCTTCGCTAAGAGGGGTGGTCGGCTGTCTGACCATGAAGGATGGCAGCCAATCTGTGGACGTGGTTTATAAAGTAGAAAGGCATATACATGTCTTCAAACTTCTGCCTCGGAAGGAAAATGGGTCAGCCTTACCATCGCAACCGCATTGCTCAAGTAGCTACACAACTGGTGAAAGTATTATCGCTGTGCCAGAGGTCTTTACACTGTGGGCTGGCTTGAACCCTACTAAACCAGTTGCTTCTGACAGTCTATATTCCGCCATACTTATGCCACCGACTGGTATCCCTCAGTATCCTGTCGTGGAGTTATTCAACCATTATATTCAAGAAGGCTACCTGCCACGTGATTGGAGGGAGTGGCCATTATTGTCATCCACAATGGGTTTCGAAGTCGGCGCCTCTTAACTGTTGACCTGTTAATTTGACTAGCATCGTTTTGAAGTGCGTGGTAAGGCGTATAAGAAACAGGATTTAAGCGTACTTGACTGAGCGCAATCTAATTAGTGCGGAACAACATGGCTTGTTTAAGGGTCTATCTTACTAGCTTTTGTGATTTTTAGATGAGAGTACCAGGTTTCTTGATAGTGGGAGGTCGGTAGAGGGATGCTATTTGGACTACACTAAATTTTAAGTCAGTGAATCACCGAAATTTTTTGAGAAGCCGCCTTGGTTTGGACTGCAGCCTTAACTATTACTATGGCTTTCTTTATTCGTACGTGGATGGTAATCCAATCAGGGTTAAGGAAACTAGTTCTACTCTGGGCCTGTGTACAGCAGTGTTCACCAGGGTTTTGTACTGGGTCCAAAATTGTTTCTTGGTTTTATAAATATCTGGTTCCTTTTCTTGTGGATCCTTGATATACTTTCACATATGACTTACAGCTAGTCAGAATGGGAAATTGAACCATGTTGGCTAAGGACACCATCACTGTGGTGAACCGATCGATCCAATGCGATTTACTTCTGAATGCCAACAACTCTTCACTAATGACCGATAGCAGTAGCGGAATTACAGTGCACTCTTCTGCTGGATCCCTGTAATTGCCGTGGGCTGATGAAGCCCACGATATAAGTTTCTTCATAGTGAATAGTTTTAAGCTTATGTTACTGTTGCCACGCTATTAATAAAGCGCGTAAAATGTTATTTCGCCTTAGACAGGCGCTGGGTAATATTAAAATTAGTATTCTTGACGTTATATAAGGCAGTGGTTAGGCTGCCGTTGAGGTACTGTGTTCCTGCCTGGGCAACGTACCTCCGTAGTGACACCGTGTGTATAGAAAAGCTTAGGACACTTACGAGCAGGACGCTCGATATTCAACGACGGAATTCGCAGGAAGATCATCCTAGTAGCTTACAATTATTTTGGTTGGAACGGCGTGGGTTGGGTAGGGATTAGGTAGACTTATAAGCTAATTTAAATAAATAAATAGTTTATTCTCGAATTTATCGAGACACACCAAGCAAGGCATGATCAATATTTACATGCAATATTGCTTCGCAACAAACACGTTGCTATGAGTGTAGTCGGCAGTAAGTCGAAGGTTGTACAGGCCGCGGGAATTTTGTAAGTAGTCATGAGGGTTAGCGTCTTCAATGAATGACAAAACGTTGAATTCTAGCGTGCGTAGTGGAAACAGTCACGGCACTACATGTGTAATGAAACGATACATATAGGCATGGTGTAACTTATTATTGAAAGTGTCAGGGCAATATTGAATAATGATTCTGGTCGACTTGCCAGTAGGTAGTTCTGGGCAGTGACTTTATGCGGTGGCGAGTCACATCAGCCACGTCGCAGTGTTGTTACACGGACATTTGTGGCTTTTTATAGGGAGAACGCTTGCTAGGCGAAAACCCACCACGTCCTGGAACACTGTCAGAAATATGTCGGTGCAACAATATACAACTGGCAGACCAGGTTGTCGACTGATTTAACCCTCAGATATCCGCAGTCAAATGACCTTCAAATTCCTCTGTTATTTGATCAGGTATCTTGGGCAAGGCCGCCATAATGGCTGAGGCGAATGGAGGACGAGGGCTTCATGAAGAATCGTTTTTTATGAATCCAGGTGAGCGAAACTGCAGTTCCTTGCGACTGGTTTTCTCCCGATTATGTATTCTTTTCAGGTGTATGAATTTCTCGAGTCCAGCTCTCATCACTGGAAAACGGTCATGGTGGTGAGTGCAGTTGTATCCGATTGTGGTACAGCCACGTGCTTCATAGGTCCTTATTGGCGCTCCTGTCTGGGACAAAAGCGGTTTCTCGGTCCTATCCCAGATCCCCAATAAGTTCCGGACCTCGTAAAAAGGGAAGAAGGGAGACAACAAAGGCCGCAACGAACAGGCGTGGATACAAACATTCTTAAACTTCTATGTTATAACATCTGGAGTGGAGACAAATGATGTACAATGTGCAGCAATAATTGTGCTGAAAGTGTCTTTTGAATGTTTTTCGAAAGATGTGGCTCTATAAGTTGGTTGCTACTATCTACAAGGAAACAGAGCGTTGCGCCATTAAGCAGGAACGCAGTATCAGTTTACTATGAGGCGACCATTGCGTGGAAAGACAAAAAGCAGAGTTCAGGGACCAGCGGCGTTTGAATGGTGGATGGACGGCTGGTGGCCAGCCTACATCGAAAGAGATTCATAGGTCAATTGGTGGTAAGTCAGCGGATAGATAGGACTCAAGCGCTGAGTAAAAATTATCGGGTGATCAAGACAGAAAGACGACACGAGGGTACTAGGAGTATAGTGCTATGGCCTATTGAAATAGGAAAAGCCTATGAGAGCTAACCTCCTACAAAGGTAAGTGTTGAAACCTTTGCTGCAAAAACGGACCCAGATTACTAGGTGAGAAAGGATTGATCGATAGAAGTGAAGTATTAAAGATCAGTTAAAGGAAAGCGAACGTGCAGAACAAATGTATATGTAGCGTCGCGCAGAGAAACAAGTCATACTAGGGTGCTAAGAAAATGGTGAGAAATGAACACCTAGAAATGTGAAGCTAACGGGCGTCTGTGTGCTGACCAAGTGAGAGGAGGGAAGAACTAAGAGGCTAAGAAACATTAATTGACGGAAGGGCAGGGAATTGTCGAAATGCAAGCGTAGAGTAAGGTTGCTTAGTGTATCGGAGCAGTGAGGCCTAACCTCAGCAGCTAGGGTGCTAAGATAAGAGTACCAAGCTGGATAGTGCCAGAAGATGCTAGCCCGCGAGTTGGATGATTGCAGGGAATAAGGTCTAAGACAATACATCAAGTAAGAGATAAATGAACAGTGAAAATGGTGAGGCAAAACACTGGCTTGCGATGGATACATGGATATGCCTGCACAATAAAAGAGAGCAAAGAAAGGCTTCATAATGAAAAGACAACGAAGGGATGAATCCCAGACAGACGTTAAGGCTCTTAACTGGTTTAGAGCAAAAATAGGCGTAGACGCGGCGATGCGCAAATAAAAAGATCATGCTGTGGTGCTAAAGGGATAAAACTAAGGAATACTGAGCCGAGAGAAGCCAGTGAGAATGCTGAACTGCTATTAATTAGGTGTCAGACGAGTAACAACTGTGCATCTAGCAAGGTGCAGCTGTACACTGACCGGATAAGCTAAAGAAGGTCGCGAGACGAGAGCTAAGAAGGTCGGATAAAGAAAGGACAACAGTCAAGAAGAATGCAAGCGTACAATGAGTTGATTGAGGGAGCCGTAGCAAATAATGCTGAACCACGGCGGTGTATAAGTTCTCAATTTATGCTATGGTGCTGGGATATTACTATTTGGCAAGAGCCTGAGAAAGCTAGTCGAATAGCTGGACGCTTACAGGTGAAAAGTGGAAGATGTTACAACAATTAAGAGATATGAGAACGTCCAGAATAGAGAGGCTAAGGAGCGGATGAGCACCGAATTGAAGCGTTGGAAGGAGTGCTAGCGAAAGCTGAAATTTAATATGGAAGGACAGCAAACAGTCGGAGTGCATGCATAAATTAAGTCTGCTGAGGACATCGCAGCATATGAGTCAGAGGCGCGCAGATACTGGGTCCCGTTATGGCGCTAAGATTTTAGTACTAAGGTATACTGGGCTGGAAAATGCCAGTGAAAGGTCTGGAATCCTACATGAGCGGGCGTCACAGACGTCGCAGCAAACAATGGATAAATGGACGTTTAGAAGGGAGAGGCAATGGAGCAACTTTGCGCAGGCCACATAAATTATGTTTGCTGGCTGGCCGAACAACCTCCTCGTGGTGCCAGCTGGGTGGATTGGGTTTACCCCTTCCAGCAAATAGTTCGGCGGCAGTGTTCCAGGACGTGGTGGGTTTCCGCCTGGCAAGCGTTCTCCCTAGAAAAAGCCACAAATGTCCGCTTAACAACACTGTGACGTGGCGGTTGTGACTCGCCACCAACTAAAGTCACCCATTGCTTATCCGGGCGACCGCTTCAAGTCCACAGCCATCAAGCACCCATTTAACACTGGCCACACGTTCAAGCACGATCAAAAAGATTGGAATACATTTACGAATTCCATAAACACGGCTAAACACGCCCACATACACACTTACATACATTTATATATCAACCTATGCGACAATCCCATTGATCCACTGTACATTGATTGATCACAGTTTGTACTCTTAACATGATCATGTCTGTGCAGACGTGCCTCGCTTAGTCGAGAATCACAGAAGAGAATTAAGAAAGGATTTATGAAGAGAGGACAGCGAACGGATGAAGCGCAAGCATACGATATGGTTGTATAATAGTTCAGAGCATAAAGAGCGAAGACGCGGCGAAGCGCAGATGAGGAAAGCATGCCGTGTTGCTAATAGAATAAAAGTAGGGAAGCCTGAGCAGGGGGAAGCCGGTGAGAGGGCTGAACTACAAGTAATTAGCTGTCACAGACGAGTGACAGCTGTGCATCTAGCAAGGATCAGCTGTGCACAGACCGGATGAGGTAAAGTAGATCGCCAGACGAGAGCTAAGGTCGAATAAAGAAAGGACGACAGACAAGAAGAATGCAAGCATACAGTGAGTTGATTGAGGGAGTCATATCTTTTAATAGTTCACAGTAGTCGGAAGCAACGAGACCACTGAGACGAGAGCAGAGCACCAGCTCAAAGAGTGAAATCAGTAGAATTTAGGTCTAATTACTAAAGGAGATCATCGATAAAATAGGCATATACAGGAAGAATGCGAGCATGGTATTAAGGATGAATCTTGGCCATCAATTCATTTCAGTTGAAGGTTACAGGAAGTTACGTCGGCATAGCCTAAGTCAATTAGATCTCGGAAGTCCGAGGTGGGTCAAAAAGTAGTAGACCGTTCAGGCGAGTCCGGGTAAGCCAGCAAGATGAAGTTAGGCCGCCAACTTAAGGTGCGAATAACAGTAATGAGTGCCATAAAATAAGAAGCTTTTTTCGGGACGGCAGCAGCTATATGAAAAGCCAGATAGCATGTCAAGGAAAGGTCTCGGGATGAGGGAAACAGAGTGTTTGGAATGTGGAGCTAGAGTAATAATGGCTCGGATGTCGGGAAGCAGTCAGAAAACGGGGGCTGGTCAGCCGAGGGTAGAGTAGAGTCAAGTTCGTAGGAATATCCGTCCAATTGGAAAAGTAATGCGAACAGAGTGCGAACAGAGAAGCGCTCTATTGAGGGAAAGTGAAAAACCAACGATGTTTTCAGGGAGACGTGAGCAGACCCATATATCCGCCCATCCCTACTTATTCGGGTCACAGCAGTCGGAAGCAAAGCGACCACTGAGACGAGATTAGAATATCAGCCCAAAGAGTGAAATATGTAGAATTTAGGTCTAATTACTAAAGGACAGCATCGACACAATAGGCATGTACAGGAAGGATGGGGGCATTGTAGTGAATTTGAATCTTGGCCAACCATCCATTCCAGCAGAGGGCTACAGGTCGTTAAGTCGGCAGAGTCTGAGTCACCTAGATCTCAGAAGTCCGAGGTGGGTCAGAACATTGTACACCGTTCAGACGAGTTCTGGTAAGCCAGCAAGCTGAAGTTAGGCTGCAAGCTTAAGGTGTGAGTAACAGTAATGTGTGTCATATGCTAGGAAGCTTTCGGGATGGCAGCGTCTATATGAAAAGCCAGATAGCATGTCAAGGAAAGGTCCCGGGATGAGGGGAACAGAGTGTTTGGAATGTTGAGCTAGGGTAATAACGTCTCGGGTAAGGGTGAGGACGGTTTTATTGTTAAAGCGTATAAAATTTAACGAGGCATCCGAAGGCATTTGAACAATCAATTAGGTCAACCGAACCAAAAGAGCCAACGTCTCAGAAGTCCGATTGAATCAGGAGAACAAGAGGCCGATCTAATAAGCCTGGAGTAGTCGGCGTGTTAGGATTAGGACGTATAATAAAGATGAGAAGAGAGTCATATTAATAAAGGGTGAATGGGTCTAGAATGCTCACGGAGTTAATAAGTTAATAGAGACTGAGCAAATTTGCAGGTACCTGTGGTGATGGAAACACAGAATGAAGTCAACAGAGCCTAGCCTGTTTGTATCTTTGTAGTTTTGAAAGCAGCCAGAAAAAATAGACTGATCAGAAGAGACTCGGTCAGGGCACGGTACTGAGAGTTAGCAGTCCGGTTGAAGGAATGAATACAGCGAAGTAAGGAAAGAAGAGTGTCAGAGTGTAGAAAGCTTAACTGATTAGGAGTAGCGAAGCCAACGAGACTCTCTAAGGTACTGTGGACAGGGTAGTTGGTCTTCTTAATATTGTCCAGTATCGTCACAGGAGTCAGAAAGCAGGAGCCGAAAAGCACGAGGCTGTATTAGTCGGCGCATTGAGATTTAATAGTACAGTTACGTTGGGAAGACAAATGGAGAGTGTCAGCATAAATGGACATGTTAGATATGGGGGAGTTTACATTAATTATTTAGGTATAAGCACTCGGGGTGAGGGAAATAGTGTTTTGGTTGCGCCGAACCTATACCGTTTACAACTCAGTGCTCTGTAGGCAGTCAGAAAGTAGGAGACTGGTCAGAGGAAACCAGGTCAGCACACTGCGCTGGGTTACTGATAAGGTGTGGAAAGGCAACTAGTGAGGGAAACAGAGTGTTCGGTCTTCCGAACAATGACCGGTACCGTCAAAATATTCAGAGAGGGTCCACAGAAATGTACAGGTTAGAGATGGAAGTGGCTATGTTAAAAAGGGTGAGCAAGATCAGCAGGCTCTCGGGAAGAGTGGGTATAGCAAGCAGGATAAAGAATCGTGAGCTTATTCTGGAGTAAGTCAAAGAGAAGCAGGCCAGTCAAATGAGATTAGGATAGGGCAGGGCACTGACATAAGACAGTCCGCTAGAAGCGGAATTAAAAGCTAATCTCGTGATTAGGAGAGGACAGAGTCGGTTTGAACGGAGCCTTTTTGATGCTGGGTGTATAGGCCAACAAGACTCTTTGCGCATCGGTATTATTCCGCACAATTAAGGCTTTGTATGGAGTACTATACGTGATCGGGGCCGTTCTCCTACAGCTCGTTCTCAGGGATGCATGTGCCCAAGATATCTGCCACCTTGGGGACATTTAGTAGTCTATTTATGGCCGTGGAGAATGGCAGGATACTATCAGATGCTCCGATGGTATTAGGTAACTTGTTCCACACATGCGCATATCTATGGAGGAAGAAGGTAAAACGTTTAGAGCAACGAGTATTGGATGGTGCGAATGAGTGTGGTTTTTTGCATAGAGGATAACGTCTGTTGCCCAGCGGTTGAAAATATCTTTCAATATTTGAGTCCGATGTTTCGATTAGCTTATAAAGGAAAACCAGGTTGGTTTTCAGTCTCCGCAGCCAAATGGTTCCAGACCAAGCTGCTTACAGCGGAGTTGATAACTGAGCGTAGCTGATTCTAGAAGAAGCTTAGTGAACGAACACTGGACTTTCTAAATGATCATCCTATCACTTTTGCGTGAATTTGTAACCACTATCGAGCAGTACTCTACTATAGGTCGGGCACACAACTTGTAGAGCATGAGTCGAGGCTCTAACAGGCTCATTGACTTTAGTACCTAGCCAACGATAGACCTGGCTTTTGCAGAGCTATAGCTTGCTTGTTCCGCAAAATTCAATGAGCTTGAGTAGTGCACACCAAGATCGCGCACGGTAATGCTGTTATCTACTGGTATACCGTTGAGAGTTAATATGTTTGGCGGTACAGAGCAACTGTATGAAAGGACGTTACATTTTGTTGTTAAGAATTCTAGTTTCCATAGGTCACACCATGTTTCAAGAGCACGGAGATCTCTTTGAATGCTGGAGAGGCCATTACGTAGGCAGTTAGAATCAAATGAGAATAGACTTTTATATCATCCGCAAAGAGGTAGGGAGCGCCTTGTTGGAAGACCGGGAATACATCATCGACGTACAGTACAAACAGCAGAGGACCTAGGACGCAGCCTTGGAACACTCCGCTGGTTACGGGTGCCTTTTTACACGTGGCATCACCCAGTAGCACTGACTGCGGCCGATTAGAAAGTAAGAAGAAAACCAGGAAATGGGCGGCCAGAAACACGGAATGCAGCTAATTTTGTCAACAAACTATTGTGTGAGACCCGATCAAATGCTTTTTTCATATCAAGGAAGATAATGACCAGCGCTTGACCCAGGTCTATGGACTGCGTAACGTCATTTAA
>CALYDF020007237.1:0-12670 GCA_944474145.2 Dicrocoelium dendriticum | reverse complement strand
GCATATAAACTGGATGAGGTAAGAAATCCGCCTGAAGGAGTTTGCGCGTAACTGTGACTTACCTAGATGGTGTAAGCGAACGGACTGGTTGAATAACCCCGCTACAGCACACTGCAGGATAGCAGCCAGAGGCTTAACAACGGCGGGATGTGCACTATCAGAAGCGGCTGACTTATAACGCTTCCAACTTGCTGGCACTGTGAACACCTCCGGCTCATTGCGATGAATTTCCAGCATTGTGTAGCTAGTTGAGCAAGGCGGCAGCAATGACAAACCTGACCCACTATCTCTCTGACGCAGATTACGGTAGGCAAGTGGCAGCGCTTCCACATTATCAACGTCGTCTACCGCCTGGTTACCGTCCTCCATAGTTAGACAACCGACCACCTCTCTTAGAGAAGCCTTTGAATGCACATAAACGTAATGACGCTGTTACCTGTGGCTAGGTTGCAATGACGCTTCACCTGGCGGAGGCGGTAGCTAGGAGGTGGCTCAGTGGCGGTGCTACGTTGGAAGGCACTTGGCCGCGGATTTCATTTTCGCTGTTAAGCAGCAGTCATCATGGAAACCAAAGGTTACCTGTGACTACGTATGCATGATGCATCGCATGGCGGAGGCGATGCTTAGTAAGGGGCTCAGTGGTGTTGGTACCTTGCAAGAAGGTGCTCCGCGCACATCATTGCGGCTCCGAAACAGAAGTAGTCATGCAAAACGAACCGCACCTGTAACTATATATGCAGCATGCATGCGATGTCGGATACCACACCCGGGAGGCGGATGAGGGGCGGTGTTACGTCGAAAGGCTATGTGCGCCGCATAACACAGAGGTTCTGAAAGGGAATTTATGTCTTACAAAGCAAATCGACACTTGCGACTATGTGCCAAGGAGATATCATATGGAGTAGGCATCACATGCGAGGAGGCTCAGTGAGGTGGTGCGGTGTCACGGCAGTACGCGAAGAACGTCGCCTTGGTTTTGCAAGAGATGTCAACGCGGATAACCAACTCAACCTGTAGCTAGCTATTCTACAACCATCACATTACATCCCAGGTACGTTTGAACACCTTCCCTGGCAGGGAAGTTTCCCTGTAGAAATGAGAGCCTCATGATGCGAACCTAAATCATGGTCCATTAAGGGAAATGGGAAACATACCGGCGCATAATAGTGCAACGCAGCTGCGGCTCTCACGGCACCTTGTGCACTTATCATTCACACGTATTCCCATCAACGGGAAAATACAATGTAGTCTGCCATAACAACAAAGGGCGTAATGGAAGCGCGTGCAAATTAGGCATACCTGCAGCACGTGCCCTGCCACGCCGTTTATGTACGTTGCACAGACACTACGAGGAGCAAGAGAAGCAAACGATTTCCTCGTCACCAGCAGAGCACACACATGACGCATGGTATCATTGGGAGCACCCATCGCACAAAACCCACTGCACCGCGTCCCAGCGAATTTCCACATCCTCCGCCTGCTGCCATACTCCGCAGCGGTCCTCTGAAACCACTCCCTGAGTATGCTGTTTCCGTTTCACGGGAACTCTGTAGGCGGAGGATGTCCGTGTGTGAGGCTTATGAAAGTCCTTGCCCCTTAGCGCACTCTTACTGAAGTTCACCTCCGTCACCCGGCACTTAAGGGGCGATTTAGGCTTTCTGGACCAACGTAGCCGAATTGACTGGAACCGGTGTTGCGGTTGAATTTACAGGGCAGATGTAATTCACCTGTGTTACTTGCACCGGGTTCGGCACATCGCCTTCCGACGTCCTAGCTACCGCCAACGCTGTGCCACCATGCGACGTTCGCGGCGTAGGCAAGCCGCATAACTTCCGTACCTTTGCGTCCTTATCCAACAGAAGAAAAACAGGGCACTTCGACTTTTGACCATGCAACTAAAAAGTCGCTTCCATGGACATCCGCGAAGAAAGTCTCCGATCCGTAGCTGCACAATTGCGTGCCGATGTCAGCCAAAACATCCTGCGTCTTGCGAAGTGTTATTGTGCGGCTTACAACCACATCGCTATCCCCTACCTGTTGATCTAGAATCTGCACACCACCATCCAACGCAACACATCTGAGGAGCCTGCGGTAGGTTGCCAGGGTGCGATCCACCGACAACCATGTAGTAGGTCCTCCGCGGGATGTCCGTGAAGCGCCGCCACATTACAACTGTGCGCACATAGGAGCCGCCCCTGCCGACTGAACTCATAATCGCATTCACTGCCGCGTGTTATGTATACCCGACGCACTTTCGAACGAGGGCAGGTAACTAACCAATTGGCTATGAAGATATTGCCTACGAAATCGCTCAGCTGCACGAAAACACAAGCCACTGAGGATACATCGGATGGAACAGAAAGTACGCTCATGCACCGCCTAGCTATTACGCTGTTGCTTTCGTGCCCGATACTGTTTACCCTATAAACACGCAGGTGAACAGAGTGAGTAACGATGGCCTCTACGATAAATACGCCCTAAGATGCTTGTTCTCCTTATCCACCCTGTTTGTCTTGTAGCATCAAAAACCACAGCATCCCTTTGTCTCTGAGCCGCCCAAGAGTCTGCGTGTGGAAGTCACGTTGCGCACAAATACCGGTAGCATTCAGGATGGGCACGCCGCACCGTGTTCATTAATCTTTCAAACACCGACGAATCACGTGTATGTATCAGGTTATGAAGCCGCGCGCGTAATCGCATTCAGTGAGCATGTGATATCCCACGTAGGCGACCGCAACGCCTAGGCATGTCCACTTTTACATGATACCGGCAAAACACCACCTTCGCGTTGGGATAATAACCTCGAAACGCCCGCAACTGAGCAGCACATTTATCCATCACCACAGTGCGGTAATCTATGCTGCTAAGCACCATCTCCCGCATCGCCTCCACGTCTCGCCCATAGCTATAGGACGTCTCATCAGGTAATAGGGCGTAGAAAAAGGAAATCCCTAGACATGTTACGTCCACAAACATGCAATGCCGCAAAATGAATTCTCCATAATTTAGCTGGTGCGTCGCATCGCACAATACAACCTCGCCACAGCGCTTAACAACGCCACGGACTACAGATGGAGAGAAGCATACATAACCATTCTGGCTACCCTCAAACACCAATCGGCAAACAACGTAACCCTCCAACATCTTTGATACCTCCGACACTTCACATGAGGTTGTATTTCTATGAGGAATGCGCAAAGTGCTCAGGTGCACACGGGTTACACGTTTGCCATACTCCTGATAGATGAAGCGCCTCAAATCAGGCGTGCTATGAAAACTGCCCATCAAACGCACAACCTCATTCTCCTGCCGCGGAGACAGGCGACGGTTGCGCGCATACAGCCAGGGGTTACCCAAGTAAAAAGCATGACTATGGATCAAGAAGTAACTTCGTACGACATATTTTCCATCCTTCAACACCACCGAGAATCGCGCCTCGCATTTGTAGGATTTGTATCTACACGCGTTAGCCTCCGTGTTGAATAATATTAACTTACCGCTTGCCACGCGATCCTGAACATTCACAATGTACGTAACGGTACAGGATGTAACCGTAACCGTCCCTATCCGACAACTCCTTCCGCCTTCCACGCTGGCACGCCGCAGCAGTGATAGAGCTAACTCGGGAAAAAAGAGTCACTGTTTCAGTCTGAAAACGTCCATATTAAATATTCCTTGGCAACACGGCATCATAAGTCATATACATGAAGGGTATGTGCGGTACACATTAACGATCAGATATCACCATTTCTTTTAACATGCCATTCACGCAGCATTGCATCTGATAACTCTATCGGGGGCATTACCTTCCAAATCACCCCACCTGCCCCCACCTATTGCTCATGATCACACTTCAGCCGACTTACATCTATGGCTCAGTGGACGGTCATATGTTCACTGACCTACCGCAAGGGTAATGATTCGTTTCAGTTGTACGTGAGTTCAACAAAAGTAGTGGATTACCGCTGTCCTTCTTCCATTAAATCCATATTCCACCACCTTCGCAGTGTTCATTCTCATGAGAGGATAACATTTCTCCACGCAGTTATGGGTAGTCCATACCAAATGCGTGGGTGCGTAGATAGATATCCTCTTGACTCCAGTAGTGGGACATCGTGGGTTAAGTAATCCCCCACATGTGGAACCTAACGCGGTAACTATTACATACTCTCTATCATGCAGAACGACACCTAAGCCTGGGATTGCACATGTGCTACTGTTTCCCAGCAGACTGAATGGCACTTGTTATTGGTGTTAGTGAACGGGAATATTTACAAGTGCAAAAGCTGTTTTGCTAGGTTTAGTTTGTTGCGAAGTGCTAGGCAAATAAGAATAACTTGGAATGTCTTCATATGCCCAGATACATATGTAAACTGGACTTAAAAGGCGTAAGTTAATGCCTGCTTGTGAAATATATGCATATATGTATGTGTATACATTTGTATAAATGTATATATATAGGCGAAGGTGATTTGTAGCTGGACACAGTGACATGGCACATCAGAAACAGGATGCCGCCAGCTATATATATATATATATGTATATATGTATACATATATATAAGCAGGTGTGTAGCTTTGCATGTAGTATCATGTACCGCAATGAAACGAATTTTACGGATCGGTTGGGGCGACAGAGTTGCAGACACGGAAGTGTTGCGCCGAAGTGGGATGTATGCATTGGACGGCATAATTTTACTGCGACACCTAAGGTGTCTCGTTCATGTGAGCCGTATGGATTCAACGCAGATACCGAAAAATTTTTATACCATTTTACTTTAAACTGGACAATTTTCAAACCAAACTGGACATGTTGCAAACCAAAGTGGACATGTTGCAAACCAAAGTGGACATTTTGCAAACTAAAGTGGACATGTTGCAAACCAAAGTGGATATTTTGCAAACCACATTGAACATTTTGCAAACCAAACTGGACATTTTGCAAACCAAAGTAGACATTTTGCAAAACAAATTGGACATGTTGCAATCTAAGTAGCAACTCGCCAATTTGTTGGTATGAAACGAGCAGTAAGACTGTTGAATGATGTTCAGCATATACATTGTGATGACGCTAATACACCGGCATTGTGTAAGCAGCGGGCTACACTGTAAAACGTTTGCTTGATCGTGAGCAGCGACCGAGGTTCTGAACTACGCTCACCTCTCCCCATTGACATTCGCCTAGTTGGTGTGCAGTGCCCATACGCATCAACCTGTGTTGGTGTGTGACAACTGGAAAATCGGACGTCCGAATCGTAATTGTGTATCAATCATTTTGTGAGCGGATTGCGATGCACCATCTCAATGTGCACCGTTATTCTTATTAGAGAGAACCTTGTCCGATTCGGTCAATGGGACCATGTCGGATGAAGCAGGTAGGCGGTGTCCCAGCTTCGCCCGTCTCTCTATTAGCTTTCGCAACTGCCACGTTATTGCATCAGCGTAGGCTGTAATGACCCCCAGCAAAACCAGTCTAGATCTATAGCCTATTGTTGCAACATACCAACTACTGAGGAGTGGGCCGATTACACGATGTTCAGGACACATCGTGGTCACGATAATGTAACCGAACTGCGTACGTAGCGGGTGATTGTGTAAGCCTTTCTCTTGACATGAGTGCCGTTCGTCTCGGTCAAAATCGGTGACCTATTTTCCTCTACACCCCCCACCCATAGGAATTCGTGTGTTTTGTCTGGGTGTGTGGACCGACCTATGCAGCGGTACCACAATTGGAGCCGAGCATACGATAATGGTTCCACTCAACCCAACTTAGCTTTATTAGCTCCGTGCCGCACGAAACGACCAAAATGAGTGACGAACAACAGGAGAGCTGGTGTCCGACGCGACGGCACTGCAGGCGAACATCATTTGCGCTAAGAGAAATTCTCACAAAACTTGTGCTGGTCGACGGCAAAACTACTCGGGAAGCCGCTGAAATCGCCAGTGTTAACGCGAGTACGGCAAGGAACATCATTAATGCCCACAAGCGAGAAGGCTCAAATAGACAGCGCACCTGCGGTGGAAACAATAGGGAGAAGCTGACTCGCAATGTATTGCAGCGTGTCGAAGAAGCGGTTGAACGGCACTCTGAGGACACGTTGGTGCAGCTGCAGATGCGCCAGAGAGAGAATAGGGTAAACCTATCAGTATCCTCTGTCTTCAACGCCCTCAGAAGACTAAAGATAACTCTCAAAAAGTGTCATTACGAGCTAGACCGAGTCAACGGTGCCACGACAATCGCTAGCCGACAGGCGTACTCTTTCGAATTCTCGGTGGCTGTCCTGCTTTTACACGCTTAGCCAACTGTTAATATTAAAAACTCACATTTCGAAATTGAAATGGTGTATTAACAAAACATAAGGCAGCAACCATAGCAAAGATCAGTTGACCAAGGGTTGTCCGGCTGTCGTTTTCGCCAGGTTCACCATCGTATTGGGAACGCAGTTCATGCAGTCCTGCTGGTTGCCATCCCAACGCTGTCCTGAATGTCCGTGCTCAGCGTCTGCTCAGGTGTGGGGTTAATAAGCAGGCGTCTCGCCGACGCTTTCACCTTTGAAAAGACGTGTTCTACCAGGTTTAGCATGTACGAGTAATGCGGCAAGAACTGCAGGTGATACGACGAACCAAGGATCCTTCTTAGCTCATCAGGCATATGGATCCTGGCATTGTGCATGATCAGCCACGCGCCGTTCATCTCCATTATGCAGCTTATACGCGCCACCAGTTCCTCGAGGAACGCTGAGAATTTCGCACCATTGCAGGTGCCATGGTTAATGATCTTTGAATGGATGATGCCTTGGTTATTCATTGCAACAATCAGGGTTACCATACGACCTCTGAATGTGGGTAACACGACGTTCGCCCAAGTCCCTCTTCTTGAGCGAGCCTGAGTTTGCCTCAGATAAAGATTGAAACCACTCTCATCTATGAAGATGAATTTCTCCTTGTTAGAAAGTGCATATGCCGAGAACTCGAGAGAGTACGCCTGTCGGCTAGCGATTGTCGTGGCACCGTTGACTCGGTCTAGCTCGTAATGACACTTTTTGAGAGTTATCTTTAGTCTTCTGAGGGCGTTGAAGACAGAGGATACTGATAGGTTTACCCTATTCTCTCTCTGGCGCATCTGCAGCTGCACCAACGTGTCCTCAGAGTGCCGTTCAACCGCTTCTTCGACACGCTGCAATACATTGCGAGTCAGCTTCTCCCTATTGTTTCCACCGCAGGTGCGCTGTCTATTTGAGCCTTCTCGCTTGTGGGCATTAATGATGTTCCTTGCCGTACTCGCGTTAACACTGGCGATTTCAGCGGCTTCCCGAGTAGTTTTGCCGTCGACCAGCACAAGTTTTGTGAGAATTTCTCTTAGCGCAAATGATGTTCGCCTGCAGTGCCGTCGCGTCGGACACCAGCTCTCCTGTTGTTCGTCACTCATTTTGGTCGTTTCGTACGGCACGGAGCTAATAAAGCTAAGTTGGGTTGAGTGGAACCATTATCGTATGCTCGGCTCCAATTGTGGTACCGCTGCATAGGTCGGTCCACACACCCAGACAAAACACACGAATTCCTATGGGTGGGGGGGTGTAGAGGAAAATAGGTCACCGATTTTGACCGAGACGAACGGCACTCATGTCAAGAGAAAGGCTTACACAATCACCCGCTACGTATGCAGTTCGGTTACATTATCGTGACCACGATGTGGCTTGAACATCGTGTAATCGGCCCACTCCTCAGTAGTTGGTATGTTGCAACAATAGGCTATAGATCTAGACTGGTTTTGCTGGGGGTCATTACAGCCTACGCTGATGCAATAACGTGGCAGTTGCGAAAGCTAATAGAGAGACGGGCGAAGCTGGGACACCGCCTACCTGCTTCATCCGACATGGTCCCATTGACCGAATCGGACAAGGTTCTCTCTAATAAGAATAACGGTGCACATTGAGATTGTGCATCGCAATCCGCTCACAAAATGATTGATACACAATTACGATTCGGAGGTCCGATTTTCCAATTGTCACACACCAACACAGGTTGATGCGTATGGGCACTGCACACCAACTAGGCGAATGTCAATGGGGAGAGGGGAGCGTAGTTCAGAACTTCGGTCGCTGCTCACGATCAAGCAAACGTTTTACAGTGTAGCCCGCTGCTGACACAATGCCGGTGTATTAGCGTCATCACAATGTATATGCTGAACATCATTCAACAGTCTTACTGCTCGTTTCTTACCAACAAATTGGCGAGTTGCTACTTAGATTGCAACGTGTCCAATTTGTTTTGCAAATTGTCTACTTTGGTTTGCAAAATGTCCAGTTTGGTTTGCAAAATGTTCAATGTGGTTTGCAAAATATCCACTTTGGTTTGCAACATGTCCACTTTAGTTTGCAAAATGTCCACTTTGGTTTGCAACATGTCCACTTTGGTTTGCAACATGTCCAGTTTGGTTTGCAAAATATCCAGTTTGGTTTGAAAAATGGCTAGTTTAAATGGAAAGTGGTATATACGGTCAGCTGAGTATTGGGAAGCGGCACGTAAGAAAACCAAATGCATGATTAAAGTGAGCCTCACACGTTCTAATCTTGATTGCAGATCATGGGAAGCGAAGGCTGTTGATCGTGGTGCATGGCGCGATCTGATCACGAAGTCAGTTGCTGAGGTGCAGGAGAAAGCCCTCATGCATGCAGAGAAGAAGCGGCAAAGTGGGGGAGCGGCAAGCACCAATGAATTGTACTCCATCGACATCGAGCGCATGGTGCTGTAGAACATGCGGTTGCGAGCGCCTGAGTGAGGCATGCCTAGTGATCCATGAGAGAGTTCACTCGGGACCACTGCTGAAGCGACGACGGGCCTCGCAGATAACGTAGGCAGCACCGGCGCAGCGTTTGTAGGCACGCTTAATTCGATTTACTAACCGCGTGCTTCCATGCTAAGTCTCTTTATTTCAGGTGGTGGGTTTTCGGTTCTGTTCTAATGCCTTTCTTTTTCATATAAATATTTAGTGGGCCATGAGCTAGGCCATTTGGGGCCACTACAGAAGCGACGACGGGTCCTCGAAAGCATTACGGCGAGCCGGCGCAGCGTTTGTAGGCACGCTGAATTCGGTTTACTAACCGCGTGCTTGCATGCTAAGTCTCTTTATTTCAGGTGGTGGGTTTACAGTTTTTACTTTACTGCCTTTCTTTCTCATATAAATATCTCCCCGTACTCTATTCCATTAACTTGCACACATCGCCTAAGCCAATTGTATTCGATTTCCATAATATTCTTGTGTTCATGGCATTCCGTGAACTATATTTCCTGACCTCGTGCACTTAGCTAGGATTTGTTTGTAAACAATTTATTACATATGCTATTAAATTAAGGTTTGTATCACCGTTTCCTTATGCATTAATCGAGTTTTTCTCTTTTTCAGTCTCTCTCTCAAGTGATTGGCTGTTGTTTGATATCCCCGGTGTGGCTGCGCTTGATGTGCATGTCGACAAGGTGCCTACCTGTCTATTACCCACTACCTCGTCCATACTGTCTCTAGGATATAATTCTTCGTTGCTGGAGGGGAAGGGGTGCACGGTCCTTGTGGCCGTGTTAGGCTCGAAGAGTGGTTCCATGCAGTCAGTGTGGAGCGGACTACGGTCCGGCCACCGCCTTATGTGCGCTTGATTCCCAAATACAGTGTGCTTGTGTTTGCCTGTGAAGGAGTGTGGGCCGGCTCCGTTGATGAAACGTGGCTCCCATCCACATGCCTCCCGGTCTTATTCCTTCGGGTTTACACTGGATATGGGGTGTGTGGTTGGAGCTGTGGGTGGTGCAGCGCAAGCCATCCATGGTCCCTCTGTAGGCGCAGGCGTCCTGTGGCTGGCCACAGTGACAGGCAAATCCGAAACCGGATGCCGCCAACCATCCATATACATATATACATGTGTGCATATGTATAGGTATATATATATGCATGCTAAGTCTCTTTATTTCAGGTGGTGGGTTTACAGTTTTTACTTTACTGCTTTTCTTTCTCATATAAATATCTCCCTGTACTCTATTCCATTAACTTGCACACATCGCCTAAGCCAACTGTATTCCATTTCCATAACAATTTTTGTGTTCGTGGCATTCCGTGAACTATACTTCCTGACCTCGTGCACTTAGCTAGGATTTGTTTGTAAACAACTTATTACATATGCTATTAAATTAAGGTTTATATCACCGTTTCCTTATGCATTAATCGAGTTTTTCTGTTTTTCAGTCTCTCTCTCAAGTGTTTGGCTGTTGTTTATATCCCCGGTGTGGATGCGCTTGATGTGCATGTCGAAAAGATGCCTACCTGTCTATTACCCACTACCTCGTCCATACTGTCTCTAGGATATAATTGGTCGTTGCTGGAGGGGACAGAGTGCACGGTCCTTGTGGCCGTGTTAGGCTCGAAGAGTGGTTCCATGCAGTCAGTGTGGAGCGGACTACGGTCCAGCCACCGCCTTGTGTGCGCTTGATTCCCCAAATACAGTGTGCTTGTGTTTACCTGTGAAGGAGTGTGGGCCCGCTCCGTTGATGATACGTGGTTCCCACCCACATGCCTCCCGGTCTTATTCCTTCGGGTTTACACTGGATATGGGGTGTGTGGTTGGCGCTGTGGGTGGTGCAGCGCAGGCCATCCATGGTCCCTCTGTAGGCGCAGGCGTCCTGTGGCTTGCCACAGTGACAGGCAAATCCGAAACCGGATGCCGCCAACCATATATATGCGATAAATAAATATTTATACATAAATACATGCATATATATATATACGTATTATTATGCGTAGAGATATATGTATATATAAGTATAGATATATATATGGTTGGTGGCATCTGGTTTCGGATTTGCCTGTCACTGTGGCCAGCCACAGGACGCCTGCGCCTACAGCGGGACCAAGGGTGGCTTGCGCTGCACCACCCACAGCTCCATCCACACACTTCATATCCAACGCAAACCCGAAGGAATAAGACCGAAAGGCATGTGGATGGGAGCCACGTTTCATCAACGGAGCCGGCCGACACTCCTTCACAGGCAAACACAAGCACGCTGTATTTGGGAATCAGTCGCACATAAGGCGGTGGCTGGACCGTAGTCCGCTCCACACTGACTGCATGGAACCACTCTTTGATTCTAACAAGGCCACAAAGACTATGCACCCTGTCCCCTCCAGCAACGACCAACTGTCTCCTGGAGCCAGTATGAACGAGGTAGTGGGTAATAGGCAGGTAGGCACCTTGTCAACATGCACATCAATCGCAGCCTCACCAGGGATATCAAGCAACAGCCAATCACTTGAAAGAATGATAACAAATAAAATAAATCGAGTAATGCATAAGGAAAGGGTGACATATATCTAAAAGTAATGAGCATCTGAAGTAAATTGTTTACAGAAGAATGCGAGATAATTTCACGAGGACAGAAAGCATACTTTACCGAAATGCCAAGAACACAAAAATGTTTTCGAAAAGGACTAGAATTTGCTTAAGTGACGTGTGGAATTTTATAGGAGAAAGTACTGGTAGACATTTATATTAGAAAGCAAAGCATTTGGAGAAAAATTGTAAACCCACCACCTGAAATAAACAGACTTAGCACGCAAGCAAACGGTGACATAAATCTTAAATTAGTGAGCATAGGAAATAAGTTGTTTACAAAAGAATACGTTTACAAATGAATGCGAGGTAAGTGCACGAGGTCAGGAGGTTTATTTTACGAAAATGCTACAAACACGAAAATGTTATCGAAATAACTGCAAGTGGCTTAAGCGACGTGTGCAAGTGTATAGAAGAGAGTATAACTTGGCATTTAAATGGGAAAGAAAAGCATAAGGGCAAAATTGAAAACTTACTACCTGAAATAAAGACTTAGCATGCAAACATGTGGTTAGTAAATCGAATGCAGCGTACCTACAAACGCTGCGACGGTTCTGCCTACGTTCTCTGCAGAACCCGTCGGCGCTTCGGTAGTAGTCCCGAGTGGCCTCGCTCATGGCTCACTAGGCCTGCCTGACTCAGGCACTCGCGATCGCATGTGCTATAGCACCATGCGCTCGATGTCGATGGAGTACAATCCATCGGTGCTTGCAGCTACCGCACTTGCCGCTTCTTCTCTGCATACATGAGGTCTTCCTGCAGCACTTCAGCAAATGCCTTCGTAATGTGATCGCGCCATACGCGCCGATCAACTGCTTTGGATTCCCATGACCAGCAATCAAGATTAGAACGTGTGAGGCTCACTTTAATCATGTCCTGGTAACGTAACTTTGGTTTCCTTACGTGCCGCTTCCAAATACTCAGCTGACCGTATAAGAGTTGTTTCGGTATCCGAGTCGAATCCATACGCCACGCATGACCGAGCCATCTCAGGTGTCTCAATAACAGTATGCAGTCCACTGCATACATCCCACTTTGGCGCAAAACGTTCGTGTCTGCAACTCAGGCGCCCCAACCGATGCGCCAAATCCGTCGCAGACACTGTTGATGAAACCGCTCGAGATATCGCACATCCCGCCGGTAAATCGTCCACATTTTACTGCCGTATAGAAGAACGGACAGTACCATGGATTTGTACACCATCAGCTTTGTGCCAATGCTAAGCTGATGGTTGTTCCATATATATATATACCTAAATCCATATCTACATACGTAGCATATTAAGACGGATGAATATAT
>CALYDF020007236.1:0-12595 GCA_944474145.2 Dicrocoelium dendriticum | reverse complement strand
CGGAGCAATTACAGCACACGGGGCAGTGTTGGGCGTAGCCTGAGATACTTGTCGGTAAGCAATGACACGTAAGACGTGTCAAATACGACAGTATAGAAGTCGGAGGCGACTGAATTCAACGTATACAGTGCAGGCTACAAGAATAGGAAGCGAATCAGACAGAGCGAGAAACGTGCAGCGTGGTGCTCACCAAAACGGTGTGTGTCCACGGATGTGCAGTCAGTAAAACAAATGGATGTTTCGAAGGTTAAAACAACCGTACAATCCAATATTACAAAATACTGAAACAGCTTGTTTTCCGGTACACTACCAGAGCCTCTTCCTAGAAGGCTGAAGAATGGAAGCCGTCCATGAAGCTGTTAGTGGGGGAAACGGAAGTTGAGGGTGGGTGCGAATATTTGCAAGGGCTTGAGTAAGGGCTTCCAAATTGGGGTGTGTAGCAGAGTTCGCTGGGTCCAGGCTTTCGTTAGTTATTTATGACGATCGTGTGGACCAGAGTGCATCATAAATAAATAAATAAATAAATAGTATATTCTCTGTAAAACGAGACACACCTCTAAAAGGCATGATCAAATATGCATACAAGCACAGCTTCTTTGGAATACTAAAACATTTCGTTATAATGAAAGGAATAAACGAAAAGATGTAGTCCATAAGAGCGAGCATATTGTCAGGTAATAGTGAGACCAAGGATCATAATGGCGCCGTGGCGCGCAAAAACTGTTGCGTCAAGATACAAGTGGGGGGTAAATTTGACATGAGCACAGGAGCCCGAACAAGGTTTAGTGCAATCAATGACCATTACGAAGCTGGGATGATCGGTACTCCACTAAAGCATTCTTCATAGTAAAATCAGTTGCACAGGTTCGATGTTGGAGGCTGAAGACTGCGTCAGTGTGAAATGTATAGCCGTGACCTTATTTTGTGGCGAGTCACATCCGCCAAGTTGCAGTGTTGTTAAGCGGACATTTGTGGCTTTTTATAGGGAGAACGCTTGCCAGGCGAAAACCCACCACGTCCTGGAACACTGTCGTAGCTTCCGTTGAACTGTAGTGCTAGTCGGCTATACATCGCATAGACCGATTTTGCACTCTATTATTCGCAGTCGGTTGACAGCCAAAATTTTTCCTTGGTTAGCCAAATGGCTTAGTACTGAACCGGCAATAGTCGTTGAAGTCAGTCAATGATGTAAAAGAGTCGCAGAGTCGAATGATAATGATGCGGGTGAGTAAACATATTGTTAATAGAGGCCGGCTTTTTCTATTATATTGTCCGGCTCGCAACCCGTGTTCAGCTATCCATGCTGGACTTGTCATAGGGACGGTGAGTGCAGTTGTTTCTTGTGTATGAATATGTCCAAAACAGGAATAAATGCTATTCTCCGCGAAGTGGACAAGTATTTCCTTCAAATGTAAGTGTAATTGTCTCCATAACCAAGTGAGAGCTCCAGGAAAAATCATCGGAAAAGCCGCTTATGCGCGCGCAGTGCTGTCCGTGAAATGACATCAGAAAAGCTCCAGGTGACTGGAGAATCGGAATGTTTGAGGCAGTGAATGTAATCACGCCAGAATTGTCAGTCTCCGGTTGTGGAACAGTGGATCCATGTAACTACATTATTCCAGGTGAGTAAATTGTTCTACTGTGAGTACGAGGCGAGCTAAACCCATTTGTTTAGACCCCGTGGTGGTAGCTTCTCCAGAATGGCGGAAAGAGCTTCATTTGGAACGATGTGTGGGTTCTTCATCTCTCGGAGAAAAGAACAAGCATGTAAACCAGCTGGCTATTGAAAGTGGGTCGACTATTCCCAGTGCATAAACCTACTTGTTTTGGCGGATGTATCTGTGGAAATCTCGAGAAAACGGGCAACGGACAAGAGGCAGCCAAACAGAAAGTCAACAACGAAGCAAGAAGCACAAACACAGACTGGTGGCGCGCAACGGTGCCTATGATACATTAAAATTTATGTAATTTTGTTTAGTATCCATGATTTGCAAGCGCGTTCTTTACATCACGTCGCTGGTGTGCCTCAGACTACAACTACCAGGTAGAAAGAAGGGTATAACAAAGCGTGTAGACAACGTTAAGCGATTAATATGATTATTGGAGAGTAACAGGTAAACCGATGATGATGACAGCAGACCGAATGCGAGCGGCATCTTAGGTGAAACTAAGGACAACAAGGTTGAGACCGAATGCGGGAGCGACATAGGTAAAGCAACGTTCCAAGAAGAAAAGGAAATTTAAGGAATCAGCTATGAGCGGAAGAATGCGGACGGCAGTGCGAAGAGTAACTCATGCGAGCAAGTAAGAGACGATAGTCAGGATGAAAAAGGTTTACTACTAAAGTGTGGTGAGCCAAGGATGCTCTCGTGCGAAGGATGAAACGTTCAGTGCTGAAATAGCACCGGTAATATCCCGGTAATCTGAGAGAACTCTAAAAGCCGGAGACCAAACCGACGAGACTCGAGAAGTCGACACATCCGGAGGCCTCGTAGTAGTCCCAGAGAATTACACTGATCAGATGATGACAAAGAAGGGCATGGCACTAAGCGTCGGTCATCCGATTGAAGATGTGAGAGTACAGATTACTGATGGAAGTGCCTATATTAATAAAGGGTAAACAAGTCTAGCGGGCTGTCAATGTAAGCAAGACATAGTTGTGAGTCGAGAGAGATTAGATCGGTATATCTTGCTAGTCTGGAAAAGGTCAAAGGAGCATACCGGTCAGATGAGGCTAGGTTATTACAAGGCACTAAGAGTTGGCAGTCCGATTAGAGAAGAAATGATAGTAGAGGGGCCATAAGGAGAGGAGACGATCCGGATAGAGAGAGGTTTACTTATAAGGTGTGGAAAAGTCCACGGGGCTCGAGAGGTAATGGGCACGGAGCGTTCAGTCTTCCGAGAATAGCAGGCAGCGTCGCAGAAGTAGGAGAGAAGAAGACCGAGCTGCCGAGGTTGGACTTGGTCGGCGCATTGTGATTGAGTCCTATGGTTCATTTGGGAAGGTAAGTGGAGTCAGTAGGATTGGACTGGTCAGAGATAGAAATGGTTATATCAACATAGGGCGAACAAGTTCAGCAGGATATCGAGGTGAGGGAGGAAGTGCTTTGGATCGACGGAGCCTAGACCGCTAACATCCCGGTAGCCTGGTAGCAGTCCCATAGAATTCGGCTGATCAGCTGAGGCTGAGTTACGGATGACAGAGACTCAATCGTCCGAGTGAAGAATGATTGGATACGAACGGCGCTGTCATCTGAACGAGGGCTAGTAATGTCACAGGAGTCTGAGAGAAGTTGGAAAGCAGGAGACCAAACAGACGAGACAAGATTAGTCGGCGAAACGAAATTGAGTCCAACAGCTAATTTTAGGAGGGCAGATGGAGTGGGTCGAGAGATGGAGGTGACTATATAAATAGTGGGTGAATAAGTCTAGCAGGCTGTCAACGTAAGTGCGATATAGCTTGAGTCTACTGAGTCTAGACCGTTTAAATGTTGCTGGTCTGGAAAGGGTCAAAGAAGCAGACCGGTCAGATGAGACTAGGTTATTACAGGGCACATAGTTGGCGGGCTGGTCGGACTACAAAATAACTGGCTAGTCCAGATAACGGCCGACAGGACCTTCCCATTGCTGCAGACCCGACGGTGCGCTTGGGAGGCGTCACTCCCCCACCGCAATTTAGTCCACGGTCCTTGTCCCACGAAGAAATCCGGCGTCCTCGTCGGCAATGCCTAGGCGACGTTTGGGGGCCAATTCGTTCGTGAGTGTCTGCGATCGAGGGCGACTGTCTGTTCCTTGCGTGAGGACGGCTGGCGAGTCACTCCAGGGTTGCGTTGAGCCTGTTAGCGAGTCACTCGAAGGTTGACTGGGCAGCTCCGGCGGTTGAGTTTCTGGAAGGTAGAATTCAGATGGATCGGCAAGGGTCTGGGAAGTAGCTTGACGCCAGAAAGGGAACACGGCATGTATGATAAAAGCAAATACGCTTTTTAGGTTTTTGGAAATGTTTTGGGATTTTTTGTCGATTTTGCAGAACGTTTGTGGGTGAGACGCAGGATAACCATTATAGACGAAAAAGGCGTGTTAATGGAAATAGCAAACGCTTACAAAAGCGAAAAGCGGACCGGACGTTTGACCTGTCTACCGCGTCGGTCGGTTGCGGTGGGAGAGGTTGCGGGTCAAGGGGCAGGAAGGGTTCCGGGTTATCCAGTGCTCAAAAAGTCACCGCAGGTGCATGTGCTTGTGCAAGAGCATCAGGATGGGCTGCAAGTGGCTCGTCAAAGAAAGCCACTTTGAGTCGGTCGATGGACACCGTTGTTCGGTGACCGTTCTGGTCTATAGTAAAATGTTTCGGAGTCGGTTGAAGAATTCTGAAAGGGCCAGTGTGGGGAGACTGGAGAGGGCGCCGCTTTGCGTCGGTGCGGAGGAAGACGTGAGTGCATGTAGAGAGTCCGCTATGCATTTGCGCTTCTCTATTCTGTTCACGGGGCGGAGTCAGGCGTAGTGTACGCCTACCTAGAACTAGGGAGGACGCAAAGTTAGACGGAGGCATACCCGACGCTGAGGGAGGTGAAACGAATTATCCTGGTAACTTGAGCGTCGTGCCGTAAAACAACTCTGCTGGTGCACACTGCAAGTCAGCTTTGATGCTGCTGCGAATGCCTAAGAGTACGAGCGAAATATTTTCGCTCCACCTAGGGTCAGAGAAGGCGCAGAGTCAGGCCCTAAGCTGTCTATGGAAACGTTCAACCAGCCCGTTGGCTGCTGGGTGATACGCTGTGGTATGAATGCGGCGACAACCTAAAAAGTTGCAGAACATGTCGAATTGTAAAGAATTGAAAGGCGTTCCTCGGTCAGCTGTGCTGGTGGATGGGCATCCGTAGTGCGAGACCCACCGGTCTAAGAGGGCCCGGTAACAGTCTCAGCTGTGCCGTCTGTTAACGGATTGGCTGCTGGCCATCTGGTGAAGCGGTCGACACGTGTAAGAATGTATTCAAATCCGCGTGAAGGATGCAATGGAACTACCAGGTCTAGGTGTACATGCGAGAGCCGAGAGTCCAAGAAAGGGAATGAAACAAGAGGACTGCGGGTGTGACGCTGTAATTTAACGCGCTGCCATTGAAGGCAAACGCGAGCCCAGGTACAAATATCTTTGTTTACGCGTGTCCGAACGAAACGTCCGATGACCAGTTTCAAAGATGCACGGATACCGGGATGTGATAGTGGGTGAAGTGCGTCAAAGACTGTGCGTCTGAAGTAGACGGGCACGAGAGGTCTAGGACAACCTGTGGAAGGGTCACAGATGATGGTTCTTTCCTTGGTTTGGAGAGGAACAGGTTGCACATGCAGTAAAGTGGACTGTAGAGTGCGGTGTATGTCTTCGTTTTGAGCCTGAGCCGATGCCATTGCGGCCAGGTCGACGGTAGGCAAATATTGCATAGTGAGGTCGACGCGTGAGAGAGCGTCTGCGACGGGATTGTCGACACCTGAGACATGACGTATGTCAGCAGTGAACTGTGTGACAAAGTCTAGGTGAGTACTTCTCGGAAGCAGAGTTGAAGGCAAATATAAGGGGCTTGTGGTCAGTGTAGACCGTGAAAGCGCCGCCTTCAAGTGTGTGCCGGACGTGACGTATCGCTAGGTAAGTGGACAGCAGTTCTCTGCCAAACGTGCTGTAGCGGGATTCCGCTGGCTGAAGGCGCTTGGAGTAGAACCCAAGGGGTTGCCACTGCCCACCAACGTGTTGTTGGAGGACGGCTCCTACCGCGACGTCTGAGGCATCAGTCGTAACAGAAAGAGGTGCAGTCGATTCCGAATGAGCGAGGAGGGCTATGTTAGAGATAGCATTCTTGAGCTCCGCGAAGACCGCTTGTGATGCGTCAGGGAATGCGAACTTACATTCATTTCCTCTGAGTAAGTCAGTCAGTGGCTGCATGAGCTGAGCGCAGCGCGGAATGAAGCGTCGATAGTAGGTGACCAAACCACAGAATCGACGGAGGTGCTGGAAGGAAGTCGGAGCTGGGAAGTCCTTGATTGCCTGGATCTTATCAGGTAGGATTTCGATACCAGACGATGAAACGAGGTGGCCTAGGAATGCTACCGTTCATTTGCCGAGTTCGCACTTAGTTGGGTTGACTGTGACACCGTGTTGGGTCAAGCGCTGGATCAGAGTTCGAAGGTGCTCGAGGTGCTCTTGTTCCGATGAACTGGCTACTAAGATATCATCGAGGTAGGCATATGCGAAGTCTAGGCCACGAGTGACATCGTGGATGAAGCGTTGGAAGGTTTGTGCGGCGTTGCACAGTCCACCTGTGATTCGTAAAAATTCAAACAAACCGAAAGGAGTGATGACGGCTGTTTTTAGGTATGTCATTGTCTTCCACAGGTATCTAGTGATAGGCGCGAACCAGATCGATCTTGCTGAAGATATTCTTACCTGTGAGGCATGCGGTAAGGTCCTGCATGTGTGGGATGGGATACCTAGCTGGGACGGTTAGACGAATGAGTGCGCGGTAATCACCGCAAGGGCGCCAGTCACCAGATTTCTTGGGCACCATCTGCAGGGGCGAGGACCAAGGGCTGTCAGAATGGCAGATTATTCCAAGTTCAAGCATGTGCTCAATCTCCGCCCTAGCTACCTTTAGTTTCTCGGGTGATAGTCGGCGTGGACGGCATGACACAGGTGGGCCATTCGTCCGTATGTGGTGCGTGACTTGAGCTGCCACGGGCAAAGCTGCTTTCATTTGCTGAACGAGCTTGGGATACTGAGAAAGGAGATTAGTGTTGTCTGGCGAGGTCTGGGGAAATGCATAGACCAGGGATATAGATGTGACAGCGGCGGTGCTGCCACGTACGCTGAGTTTTGTTGCAGTGTCGACTATCATCTGGCGTTTCACATCGACCAAGAGGTCGAAATGCCCGAGAAAGTCAATGGCGATGGTGGCGAAGGGGACTGCATCGACAGTGAATACCCAGCGGAAAGTACGCCGAAGACCTAGGTCCAGGGTAAGTGACCGATGGCCATAGGTGGCTACTGGTGTGCCATTGGCGGCACTGAGACTTGTCGACAGAGAAGCGGTAGGCTATCCTGGCATAGGGGAATGACGCTGACTTCCGCCCCGGTATCAGCTAAGAACTGGGTATCGGAGTCATAATCCCTAATGTAGATGAGATGACTTTGAGCTTTGCCGACGTTCGTGGCCATTACAGGCCGGCGTGGCGGATCATGTATAGCGGAGTAGCTACATGGCTGTATGCACTTACGGGCTTTAGTACCGAAACGCGAGTGGTAATAGAAGTAACCTGAGGCATTCGGTTTTGTGTGACGGAGCAATGATCCAGAGAGGTTGCAGTGCTTACGTTTTAAGGTGAGTTTTTTGATCTGGCGCTGAAGCGACGCTATCTGCAATGATAACGCGTGTATTGCCGACGGAGGGCTACTCGCGGCTGTCGTTGTGGTTGCGCCAGCGCAAAGCTGCTTGGGTGCTTTGGTTTCAGTCTCTGGTTGGTGACGTTCGATGACGCGGTCCTAGGGATTCTCCGCAAGCTGTGGATGCAACGCCTTCCTGCAAGCACTCAAGCTATTCTTCATACAAGTGACTTGCAATCCGCATTGCAGATCTAAAGACCGCGTCATCGAACGCACCACCAGAGACTGAAACCAGCACCAAGCAGCTTTGCGCTGGCCAACCCACGACAGGCGCGACTAGCCCAGCCGTCGGCAATAGACGCATTATCGTTGCAGATAGCGTCGCTTCAGCGCCAGCTTAAAGAACTCACCTTAAAACGTAAGTACCGCAACCGCTCTGGATCATCGCGCCGTCGCACAAAACCTGATGCCTCAGGTTACTGCTTTACCACTCGCGTTTCGGTACTAAAGCCCGTAAGTGCGTACAGCCGTGTAGCTACTCCGCTATAGATGATCCGCCACGCCGGCTGTAATGGCCACGAACGTCGGCAAAGCCCAAAGTCGTCTCATCTACATTAAGGATTATGACTCCGATACCCAGTTCTTAGTTGATACGGGGCGGAAGTCAGCGTCATTCCCCCTATGCCAGGTGAGCCTACCACTTCTCTGTCGACAAGTCTCAGTGCCGCCAATGGCACACCAATAGCCACCTATGGTCATCGGTCACTTACCCTGGACCTAGGTCTTCGGCGTACGTTCCGCTGGGTATTCACTGTCGCTGCAGTCCCCTTTGCCATCATCGGCATTGACTTTCTCAGGCATTTCGACCTCTTGGTCGATGCGAAACGCCAGATGATAGTCGACACTGCAACAAAACTCAGCGTACGTGGCAGCACCGCCGATGTGACATCTATATCCCCGGTCTATGCATTTCCCCAGACCTCGTCAGCCTACGCTAATCTCCTTTCTCAGTATCCCAAGCTCGTTCAGCCAATGAACGCAGCTTTGCCCGTGGCAGCTCAAGTCACGCACCACATACGGACGAATCGGCCCACCTGTGTCATGCCGTCCACGCCGCCTATCGCCTGAGAAACTAAAGGTAGCTAGGGCGGAGTTTGAGCACATGCTTGAACTTGGAATAATCCGCCCTTCTGACAGCCCTTGGTCCTCGCCCCTGCAGATGGTTCCCCAAGAAATCTGGTGACTGACGCCCTTGCGGTGATTACGGCGCACTCATTCGGCTAACCGTCCCAGATAAGGATCCCATCCCACACATGCAGGACCTCACCGCATGCCTCACAGGTAAGACGATCTTCAGCAAGATCGATCTGGTTCGCGCCTATCACCAGATACCTGTGGAAGACAATGACATTCCTAAAACAGCCGTCATCACTCCTTTCGGTTTGTTTGAATTTTTAAGACTGCCATTTGGACTGTGCAACGCCGCACAAACCTTCCAACGCTTCATCCACGATGTTACTCGTGGCCTAGACTTCGCATATGCCTACCTCGATGATATCTTAGTAGCCAGTTCATCGGAACAAGAGCACCTCGAGCACCTTCGAACTCTGTTCCAGCGCTTGACCCAACACGGTGTCACAGTCAACCCGACTAAGTGCGAACTCGGCAAATCAACGTAGAATTCCTAGGCCACCTCGTTTCATCGTCTGGTATCGAAGTCCTTCCTGATAAGATCCAGGCCATCAAGGACTTCCCAGCTCCGACTTCCTTCAAGCACCTCCGTCGATTTTGTGGTTTGGTCAACTACTATCGACGCTTCATTCCGCGCTGCGCTTAGCTCATGCAGCCACTGACTGACTTACTCAGAGGAAATGAATGTAAGTTCGCATTCCCTGACACATCACAAGCGGTCTTCGCGGAGCTCAAGGATGCTATCTCCAACATAGCCCTCCTCGCTCATTCGGAATCGACTGCACCTCTTTCTATTACGACTGATCCCTCAGACGTCGCGGTAGGAGCCGTCCTCCAACAACACTTTGGTGGGCAATGGCAACCCTTGGGTTCTTCTCCAAGCGCCTGCAGCCAGCGGGATCCCGCTACAGCACGTTTGGCAGAGAACTGCTGGCCATTTACCTAGCGATACGTTACTTCCGGCACACGCTTGAAGGCGGCGCTTTCACGGTCTACACTGACAACAAGCCCCTTATATTTGCCTTCAACTCTGCTTCCGAGAAGTACTCACCGCGGGAAACAAGACACCTAGACTTTGTCACGCAGTTCACTGCTGACATACGTCATGTCTCAGGTATCGACAATCCCGTCGCCGACGCGCTCGCACGCGTCAACCTCACTCTGCAGTCTTTGCCTACCGTCCACCTTGCCGCAATGACATCGGCTCTGGATCAGGACGAAGACATACAACGCACTCTGCAGTCCACTTCGCTGCATGTGCAACCTGTTCCTCTCCAAACCACAGAAGGTACTATTCCCTGTGACACTTCCATAGGTTGTCCTAGACCTTTTGTGTCCGTCTAATTCAGACGCACAGTCTTTGACGCACTTCACCCACTATCACATCCCGGTATCCGTGCCTCTTTGCAACTGGTCACCGAACATTTCCTTTGGCCACGCGTAAACAAAGACATTTGTACCTGGGCTCGCGCCTGCCTTCAATGCCAGCGCATGCATTCACTACGCCTGACCCCGCCCCGTGCGCAGACTAGAGATGTGCAAATGCACAGTGGACTCTCTACCTGCACTTACGTCTTCCTCCGCACCGACGCAGTGCGGCGCCCTCTCCAGTCTCCCTACACTGGCCCTTTCAGAATTCTTCAACCGACTCCAAAACATTTTACTATAGACAAGAACGGTCACCGAACAACGGTGTCCATCGACCGACTCAAAGAAGCTTTCTTTGACGAGCCACTTACTGCCCACCTTGATGCTCTCGCACAAGCACCCGCACCTGTGGTGACTTCCCGAGCACTGGATAACCCGGATCCCTCCGTACCCCTTGACCCGCAACCTATCCCGCCGGAACCCCAGGCAACCGACCGACGCGGTAGACAGGTCAAACGTCCGGTCCGTTTTTCCGATTTTGTAAGCGTTTGCTATTTCCATTAACACGCCTTTTTCGTCTATAATGGTTATCCTGCGTCTCACCCATAAACGTTTTGCAAAATCGACAAAAAAACCAAAAACTTTTTGAAAAACCTAAAAAGCGTATTTGCTTTATCATACATGCCAAGTTCTATCTACGGCGTCATGCCACTTCCCCGACCCTTGCCAACCCCCTCTGAGTTCTACCTTCCAGAAACTCAACCGCCGGAACTGCCAAGGCAATCTTCGAGTGACTCGCCAACCGGCTCAACGCAACCCTGGAGTGACTCGCCAGCCGTCCTCACCCAAGGAACAGACAGTCGCCCTCGATCGCAGACACCACGAACGAATTGGTCCCCAAACGCCGCTTAGGCATTGCCGACGAGGACGCCGGATTTCTTCGTGGGACGAGGACGCCCGCATTCCTTCGTGGGACGAGGACGCCTGGATTTCTTCGTGGGACGAGGAACGTGGACTAAAGTGTAGTGGGGGAGTGACACCTTCCAAGCGCACCGTCGGGTCTGCAGCGATGGGAAGGTCCTGTCGGCCTTTTTTCTGGACTAGCTAGTTTTTTTGCAGTCCCACCAACCCGCCCCAGGGGCCCACCGATGATGCACACTGGTCCACACCATCGTCATAAATAACTAACGAAAGCCTGGACCCAGCGAACTCTGCTACACCCCACTTTGGAAGCCCTTCTCAAGCCCCTGCAAACATTCGCGTCCACCCTCACCTTCCTTTCCCCAACTAACAGCTCCATCGAAGACTTCCATGCTTCAGCCTTCTAAGGAGAGTCCCTTGTAGTGCACCGGAAAACATGCTCTTTCAATATCTTGTAACGTTGGATTTTATGGTTGTTTTAACCTTCGAAACATCCATTTGTTTAACTGACTGCACATCCGTTGTCACACAAACCCTTTTGGTGTGTTCCTCGCTGCACGTTTCTCGCTCTGTCTGATTCGCTTCCTATTCTTGTAGCCTTACAATATACGTTGGGTTCGGTTGCTTACCGACTCGTATCCGAGGCTCCGCCCAACACCTTCCGCCGTTTGTGCTGATGATGGTGACTGTTGGTTGACTGCATTTGCTTCTCAAGTTAACACGATTTGATACACTGAAGCGGTGTCTTCAGACTGGCCACTGCCAAATGTGGTATCCATCTTCGAGGTCGGTGTTCTTTGTGCGAAAGCCACCTTGGTGCCAGCCGGGAAGGGCTAATTTTTGTCATGGCGGGAAAGGATTTCGCCACCGTTGCCCTCGGTAACATCCAAGTTTGTTAGAATGGACGCAGAGTATATTCCTAATTTTGGTAGTATTAAGATGCAGGTAAATAGAAAATAATGCTATATGGATCAGCTTCGTGAAAGCGGTTATGATAAATTAAAGTGATGACTACATTCGTAGTTGAAGTTCACGGCATAATGGAACGCAGGCACATGCTAAATAAATGTAGTGTGAACGGCCGATTTATGAAGCAAATAATTGGTAATACAATAGTTTTATTTATTTAAAATCTATGCTTGCAGTAAGTTACTTGCTTGGAAAATCGCGATGAATGAAAGCGCAATTTACAACTAATATATCTTACTAAATACCATTTTTGTACATGCTTAAGCATAAAGCGACCCATACACATCTCTTCCCGACACCTTTTCAACTACACACGATTGAACCCGATGTATCATCGTGATACACAACAGTTTTTAAACCTTGGTCATACCTAAGTTTGTGCGTCTCTATGAAACTGAGAATAAACTATCTATTTATTTTTATTATCATGGACATACGACCAATTTTCTACTGTTACTGTCACAGTTGCCATAAAATTTTTGTACAGTTGTACATAGCTGATCTTGCCTTCATGGGCGTGCCTCGCATAGTCGAGAATAAAGCATTTATTTATTTACTTATTTATTTATTTATCTCTTTTAACTCCAGTAATGAAAGCATCACCATCAGTGACCATACGTGTTTGTCATTCACTTGTGCTCTCATTAGAGACTACGATTCACGCAGGGTTCCGACTCCGAACATTTGGCACGCCGACTTTCTGTCTATTAGAGCCAAGGCAGTAAGTTTCCCATGCATCATCTCGCCGGATGATGATATACAGACTGCTTGGGATAAGTTTAA
>CALYDF020007235.1:0-12653 GCA_944474145.2 Dicrocoelium dendriticum | reverse complement strand
GCCTTACGTTATTACCCCAAGGTCAGGCTTCTGTGAGGCGGTTTTCAGCATGCCGTCTCCAAGCTTATATGTGTAAGTGGGTTTGTGGCGTACATGTGCGGTCTTGTACTTGCTCGCGTTAAACGAAGTAGATTTGCCTTTGACGGTCTAAGTCTCTTTGCAGCACGCCATGATCGTCATTACGACAAATCGCCCACCATATCTTGCTGTCATCGGCAAAAAGCAGGAACTTAGACTCGATGACTCGAGCGAGGTCTTTGATGAAGATCGGGAATAGGCGTGGCCCTAACACCGATCCCTGTGGGACCCCGCAGTCCACGTCGATAGAATCAGACCATGAACCCCTAGTGCGAATCTGAAGGCGCCGCTGTGCGTGTTGAAGGAGTATGGACCGGCTCGGTTGATGAAATGTGGCTCCCATCCACATGCCACCCGGTCTTATTCCTCAAGTTCACACTGGATATGGTGTGCGTGTGGATGGAACTGTGTGTGGTGCAGCGCAAATCACCCATGGCTTCTTTGTAGGCACAGGCATCCTATGGTTGTCCCCATAGAGGCCACTGTGACAAGCAAATGCGGACAGGGATGCCGCCAATCCATTGCTACTTTCAACATATTTCTCGTCTCCCTTGAAGAAATGTTCCAAATGTTGTGGTCCACACCCCAGTTGTACTTTTTCACAACTGCAGTGCTTGTCACTTTAAGAAGATCTGAGAGTCACATCCAACTTCCTCAAACTTTACAGCATTCTAATTTTGCTTTGATGACACTATACGTTGACATGTCTACTAGTCTTCCGGGCTTTTAAAAACCCAACGGTTATCGAGACGAGCAAAACAGGGTTTTGTTCAGTTTTTGCTTATGAATCATCGGTCTCATGAGAAGCGCAGCTTCTATTGTGTTTAGGATTGCTTTTGTTTCACCTGAATTAGCCCACAATTTGCGATCCACAGGCTCGCCTATAAGATCGTCGAGAGAGCGCGGTGACGCGTTAGCCAAAGGAGTAGAGGTTTCGGCTAATAATCCCATGGTCTCGCTTTTGATGCCTGCTATCTTCACTTGGTGTGATCAAATATGGCCTAAATTCGTGGTGTACAGTGTATTTTTCAACGGATTCGGCGTGCACTGCCCTTACCAAACGCGACAGTTGGGAGTGTAGTGTAGAATAGGTGTGTCAACTAGTTGCCAACCTTGACGGCACCAAGCATGCCCGGCCCGATGGGCTCTACCTCCTGATTCTCAAGTCTTTAGTGGCCATCATCTCTCCTGCCGTAACTGACCTGTTCAGCAGGTCGCTGCCCGAAAGTTCATTGCTGATTGATTGGAAATGCTTGATGGTAAGGCCGATTCCAAAAGGCGGCGACTTCAGCATCATAAGCAACTACAGGCCAAATGGAAATATTATAGTGTTGCTCACCCCAACACCGGCACCCGAAGACCGCGGTTTCGTCCTGGTTGGGACTTGGAGCCTCCAAGTCCAACTTTGCAACTACAGGCCAAGTTGTGTGACACTTATTTTGGCCAAGATTGCCGATGAGATTGGGAGTAAGAGTTGGCGACAGATCTCCTGACGCCCGCACAGCACGGTTTCATACCAGGCGGTTCATGCATCAGCAACCTGCTCGTGACGAGGCATGAGCATTTGCAAGCAGTGAATCAGAGAAAGTCTGTTTACGTGATCTACATAGATTTCAACAAAACTTTCGACAAGGCGAACCATGAAGTCCTCCGTTTCAAGCTAAGAGTGCGCGGTTTTGGTGGATCACTGCAGCAGTGGATCTAGGACTTACTCATTAAAGGAAAGTGGAGGGTCCAAGTCGAGAGCCATCTGAACGACTGGTATGCTTTGACTAGTGGTATACTCCAATGCACGGTGCTGGGACCTAAATTATTCCTGATGTATATCAAGAATCTACCACAGCTTTTCGGTTGCCATGTGCATTGTTTGTAGACGATCTGAAGATGTGGAGGGCGATAAACACTTCCGACAACTGTGGCCTACTTCAGAAGAACACCAACCGCCTTTCCGTGTGGTCTGCAGAATCCAGTGAACCCATCCAAGTCAGTAGTCATGAGCCTGAGGAAGGGTGGTCACGGCCGAACATGCACTCTTGACAGCCAATTGCTATATCCCACACCCTCCATGAAGGACCCAGGCGTACTCTCAAGTTTCGATTTGAAATCAGTGGATAACTACCAGGCTTCACTGAAACGGACTGTGAATGCTCTGGGCACTCAAACACACTTTCTGCATTTGGTCTGAAGAAATTACCACTCGCCTATTCTCTATCATCATACCAATTCTAGACTAGGGCTCGTCCACCTATTACCCGACCGCCCGAGGCGAGGCGCAGAAGACTGAACGGGTTCAACATGTCGCTCCCAGGCCCATCCCAAGTTTGCGAGGTTTACCGTAAGAGGACAAGTGCGAGAGGCTGCGACTATACACCATGGCCTGTCGTCGGTTTTGAGTCGACCTCATCATGGTCTACCATATCCCACATCTAGGTGAATTCCCATGCTGAGGCCAATGTTCCACTTGCGACCGCCTTGCAGCCCACGCAGACACAAGTACAAGCTTGTGACCCCATATCTGATGTGAGTTGACCATCCCCTATGCTTTAAACGGCTAGTGGTCAATATTTGGAACAGTCTGCCGGAACATATAATGGAAACAAACTCAGTGTAACAGTTCAAATGATTATTGAATGTGTAATTCCCAAATATTAAATTCCGGGAGCGACTACGCATTGAGATCTCACACTTTTGAGTCCTAATTTACTGTTACACGTTTTCTTACGATAGCATGTGCGAATGTGAAAAACGACCACAGCATTGGCAAGTCATAGATAGTTTGTTTTTTCAACTTTCTGATCACATTTAGATGGAGTTGTACAGATTCAGAGTTCAACTTGCTCCCACTATCGTCTAACGCCCTCCGAGAATCAATAAACCAAGACTTGGCTGCGATCAGAATATATTTTAATCATAATGCAACATATTATTTATAGGACAAGCTACGTTCTGTTGAGTGATGTTTGGCTTTTTCTTGCAGCCAGTGTTATGAACAAACTCCTAGGTAGGGGATCGATAAACTCACCAATTACGGCACATTCGCTGCTGAACGTAGACAGATGTCTACCAATACCCTACGTAATATGAACTCGGTGTTTGGTAATTGCGTTGCTGGTGGATGCAGCTGTTATGGTGCATTCCTAGATTTATGCGAAAATTCGCTCACTTGTCACTCACAGCAGCACTGAGAAACCTAGTGTATGCCCTCTGCAAAATTCACGTCTAGAGAACCTAACAACGTTGGTAGACACATCTGCTTGCCTACCGCCCAGTGGTTTTGATGTAGCAGGCTCTTGTTCGTTGCATTAACCAACAGAATGCGCAGTCGGACACCTAAGCTAGTTATGCTTATGCTTACCATATACCGGCCCCTCTGTGTGCATAAGATAGAAGATGATCAACATACCTGTGACGGGGAGCCTCGGTGATGGCACAGGTCAGTTGTTATAATGTAGCCCAGGGACTCGATTTCACCAGCACTAAATTTGCACTTCTCGGGGTATAACCGGAGGTTAAGATCATTAAATCAATCTAACACAGCATGCAGTCGTAAATCATGTTTTTCTGGAGTCCTGCCGAATACACAGATATCAGAAATCATTTCAGGGTAAAGAATTCTTTTCGGTAAATCTCATCGGACCCAAACGTTTACATAACAGTGATTGTGGAGATAGCGTCAACTGGGGCTGGGATTGACTTCTGGACTGTTTGAATGACCAAAATCGATAACTCGAGACAGAGATAGAGATGGTAGACCAAGTAAACTAAATAAACATGTATACACAAGGCTCAGTAGTGCAATGTAATTAAGTAGGTAAGGTAACAATCAAATAACTAAGTAACGGTGTCCGTCGGCCAAGGTAGTAGTATCGGCCGTATGAATCGTTTTTGGACACATAATTCCGGCTTCAGATGGTGAATGTACATAGCCTCGGCGATGGATAAGAGTTGTTTGCGGAATCCTTGGGAGAAGTGTTCAGGTAATGAGTAAATGACTTTGAAGTCATTCTCTGAAGCTGTATGGTCACATTCAAGGAGGTGCGACATGATAGAGCTGTCTGAAGACCTCATTTCGCCTTTGTAAAACCATGCCGGGATGTGTTCACGAACCCTCTGAGATAGGCGTCTCGTCGTGCGACCCACGTATCGTGCACCACAGGAGCACGAGTACTGATAAATGATCATTGAACGGGTCAACGGCGGTAGTCTATCCTTCAAGGGTTTTGTAAGCAACGGCTTATTGTGAAAAACGATTCTCAGGCGGGCCGCGAAATAAGTTTTCTCGACAGCATCTTTCAGACGTCTGGATAACATATCAGCTGCAGAATCACCCTTAAAGGGTATATGTATGAAAAGCTCTTTCTTAGGAGCAATGCTCCTAGGTGGCTTTCGATTGCGTTCCTTCAAATGTTTCATGATAAATTTATCAGGATACCCATTTTCTCTGAGGGCGTCGCTGATTCTCTGTAGTTCTTCGTTGACGGTATCCGGTGTACAAATACTGCGCGCCCTGAAGGCGAGAGATCTGATTAAACTCCGCTTGTGCTGTAGTGGTACTGCGCTGTGAAAGTTAGTGTACTACCCAGTCCATGTGTGCTTTCTGTGTACCTTTCTGCTGCATGATCCGTCCGAGTTACGGATAACTTCTACATCCAAGAAAGGTAACCGGTTTCTGAGTTCGTGTTCACAAGGGAAATGGAGATTCTCGTGTGCGTCATTGAAAGCTTTCAGCAACTGTTCCGCATGGTTTTCGGATTTGCAAAGTACGAAGGTGTCATCCACATATCGTACGTACATTTCGGTTTCACGGATGTGCGTTGCAAGTGGGCCATGTTCCAATTTTGCCATGAATATATCAGCCAGTGGCGGCCCCAAAGGAGATCCCATGGCCACTCCGTCAATCTGACGGTACATTTCACCATTGAAGGTGAACTGAACATTTAACGTGCAACGAAGTAGCATCTCCTTTAGCAAATTCTCCGGAAAAGTTGTGTATATGGGCAGTTGCCGAGCAAGCTCGCATACGTAATCCACGGTTTCGAGCAATGGAATATTTGTGAACAGCGACTGGGCATCGAATGATATCATCCTCATGTTAACAAAGTTGCTTTCAGGTATCTTCTCAATGAATTCGAACGTGTCTCTCACGCAGTAAGTACAAACCAAATTCCGTAACGGCTGCAACTTCGCCACCATCCACTGGGCCAACAAATGCCCAATCTTGGACATGGTGGGTTCTCCTCAGCATTTGTTGGCCCAGTGGATGGTGGCGAAGTTGCAGCCGTTACGGAATTTGGTTTGTACTTACTGCGTGAGAGACACGTTCGAATTCATTGAGAAGATACCTGAAAGCAACTTTGTTAACAAGAGGATGATATCATTCGATGCCCAGTCGCTGTTCACAAATATTCCATTGCTCGAAACCGTGGATTACGTATGCGAGCTTGCTCGGCAACTGCCCATATACACAACTTTTCCGGAGAATTTGCTAAAGGAGATGCTACTTCGTTGCACGTTAAATGTTCAGTTCACCTTCAATGGTGAAATGTACCGTCAGATTGACGGAGTGGCCATGGGATCTCCTTTGGGGCCGCCACTGGCTGATATATTCATGGCAAAATTGGAATATGGCCCACTTGCAACGCACATCCGTGAAACCGAAATGTACGTACGATATGTGGATGACACCTTCGTACTTTGCAAATCCGAAAACCATGCGGAACAGTTGCTGAAAGCTTTCAATGACGCACACAAGAATCTCCATTTCACTTGTGAACACGAACTCGGAAACCGGTTACCTTTCTTGGATGTAGAAGTTATCCGTAACTCAGACGGATCATGCAGCAGAATGGTACACAGAAAGCACACATGGACTGGGCAGTACACTAACTTCCACAGCGCAGTACCACTACAGCACAAGCGGAGTTTAATCAGATCTCTCGCCTTCAGGGCGCGCAGTACTTGTACACCGGATACCGTCAACGAAGAACTACAGAGAATCAGCGACGCCCTCAGGGAAAATGGCTATCCGGATAAATTTATCATGAAACATTTGAAGGAACGTAATCGAAAGCCACCTAGGAGCATTGCTCCTAAGAAAGAGCTTTTCATACATATACCCTTTAAGGGCGATTCTGCAGCTGATATGTTATCCAGACGTCTGAAAGATGCTGTCGAGAAAACTTATTTCGCGGCCCGCCTGAGAATCGTTTTTCACAATAAGCCGTTGCTTACAAAACCCTTGAAGGATAGACTACCGCCGTTGACCCGTTCAATGATCATTTATCAGTACTCGTGCTCCTGTGGTGCACGATACGTGGGTCGCACGACGAGACGCCTATCTCAGAGGGTTCGTGAACACATCCCGGCATGGTTTTACAAAGGCGAAATGAGGTCTTCAGACAGCTCTATCATGTCGCACCTCCTTGAATGTGGCCATACAGCTTCAGAGAATGACTTCAAAGTCATTTACTCATTACCTGAACACTTCTCCCAAGGATTCCGCAAACAACTCTTATCCATCGCCGAGGCTATGTACATTCACCATCTGAAGCCGGAATTATGTGTCCAAAAACGATTCATACGGCCGATACTACTACCTTGGCCAACGGACACCGTTACTTAGTTATTTGATTGTTACCTTACCTACTTAATTACATTGCACTACTGAGCCTTGTGTATACATGTTTATTTAGTTTACTTGGTCTACCATCTCTATCTCTGTCTCAAGTTATCGATTTTGGTCATTCAAACAGTCCAGAAGTCAATCCCAGCCCCAGTTGACGCTATCTCCACAATCACTGTTATGTAAACGTTTGGGTCCGATGAGATTTACCGAAAAGAATTCTTTACCCTGAAATGATTTCTGATATTGATTCATATTAATGAAATGGGAATCTTTGCTTTGCTGAAGATCAGCATTGCCCGTGATTCATTGATTACACAGATGTCGTCCATGTAAACTATTTGACCAGGTAAATTGACAAGTGAGTAAAGCATAAACTTTTGCCAAGTTTCTGGGGCTGAGCTCAAGCCCATTGGCAAAAATTTGTACTGAAACAGCCAGCCCGTTGTAGGGAACGCGGAGAGCGGTCTTGACTTCTGAATTAGAGGGATGTGTAAGAAATCTTTCCTTAGGTCCAATTTGGAAAAAGCCGGGAGCCGGCTAGTTTGACTAATAGTTCATCCGCAGTTGTAAGCAAAAGCTTTTCGAGCACGATTTAGCGCCTGCAGGTCACTGCACATTCGCACTGTACCGTCCTTCTTGAGGATTGTAGCCATATGGTTGACCCATTCGGAACGTTAGAAGTAGAAAGTAGCGAACAAGCTTGTTTTCAGTGGATCATCATCAGGCTAGTACAAGCACAACGATGTAGATCAAAAATGAACATGTGGATTGTAGGTGTCAATAAACCAAAATTTAAAACAAGATGATCCCTCTCTAATTCCAAACAGGAAGATCAGACGTAGATTTCGAGATGACGTCGCCATTTCGTGGATTCTTATCAATCATAAAAACATGCAGCAATGCCATGTAAATGAACAACCAGCAATGTCAAAGAGATCATATATAGCTCCCAAATGGCGCTACCAGGGTAGGCTTAAAGTCAGTCAGCTGTTTTGTATGCACAGCGGCGGCCGCTCGCGATCGATAATGATGGCTCCAAATAGCCTAAGCGTGTGAAGCCGCCTATCGCGCAGTAGGACAGGGAATGACTCGTCAGGATGGACTCGGTGACCGATGGTAAGCAAGTGATTAGTGACTGCCGAGGCAACTCGGTTTCCCGATTCAACCGATTCCGTCGTTGCAGACACCATTCGGCTGCGTAACCGCTTATTGAGTCTAACACCTAAACTTCGGGTAGTGCGCCCAACGTGGCTATCTCCTCAGCTACAAGTGAATTTACATAGGCAGTGGGACAACTGTCTCGTGGTCGGTGTCTTAATCGAACACATAAGCATAGGTCTCGTCAATGTGAGCAGCCGCAGTTCTGCCGCATTGCACGCTCTTTTGAGTAAAACCCAGATCCGTTTCTCGGTGACCTTCATAACCTGGTCATCGTTGAAAGGTAGCTCGATGAAGATCGGCTTCTTTGGAACTGTTGGTACACGATCTCGCTCGGTTACTTCACTGATACGCTTAATGAACTGCAACGGGTAACCGCTGGAATATAGCGTATTGAAAAGTAGATCCCTTTTTGCTTCTATGCTGTCAGGTGTGCAGATCATTTGGACCCGATAGTAGTGTCCGGACGACATAGCATTTGTGTTGAATTGGGGGTATTTGATTAGCCTGAGCTGTGTAGACTCGAAGAAATGGCGCCATCGCCTAATACACTTATCATTACCGTTTAAGGGTGACGCGATAGCGCAGAGAACCACCCGAAGACTTACCCTAGCCACTGCTAAAATGTACACTGCGGCCGACTTACATGTAATCTTCACCTCAACACCAATTGTGTGACAGCAGCTCAAATATATGATACCCAGGTCGCAAATTTCTTTTGTGTGCACAATTTCACTTCCTCGTGTCGAGCAAGGTGTATTAGAAAAACGACCAGGCGACTGTCCGTAAAAGCTCGAGAGCATTGTCCCGTTGGTCTATACCGTGGTGTAAGGAAGAATGTGACGAGTGCAGGATTGTCACCTGTATTGGATACTAACCACAAAATAAACATAAAAGATTCATTCCAACCGATCTACTGTGTACCAGGACGCCACATGCGAGCTGTCAGATGCCGTCTGCTGTCCACAGCAGAGGCAATTGCGCAAAGTTGTGCGGTCACAGACTAATACAAGTAAGCAGACCTATCACACCGTTCCCCTGACTTTATACAGCTCAGGCTAATCACATAGTCTTATTGATGAGAAATTTTGACTTATTGACGCCTATAACTCACGTGTTCATTTTTGATCTAGATAGTTGTGGTTGTACTAGCCTGATGATGGTCCACTGAAAACAAGCTGGTTCGCTACTTTCTACTTCTAATGTCTTCTCGGGGTATTATTTCCTATTCGGAACAGTTAATGGGTTCAGTGAGAACATCTGCAATCATTTATAGTAACGCTGACGAAATAGTCTCTCTTCTGCTCAAAGGAATTGGACGTGGCTGACCAATAGCTACCGGCTTAGCATCCTGCTTCAGACATATGTGGTGGACGGAGGGAGCGTGCCCTATTGTTTGTTCAAACAGTTTCGGGTACTGTACCTGTAGATCTGATAGGTTAATCACCATGATACGCATACGAGATAAGGACGGCGTGACTCCCAGTGCAACCAGAGCGTTGCGCCCGAGTAAGGGGCGATTATCACCGCAGGTGACGTACACAGAAACTGATGATTTCACAGCCCCAAGTTGTACACCAATCACCACAAATCCTGGTATTTCTACCGGGGCCTTTGTATAACGGTTAAATCGATAGACTGAAGGATGTATAGGCACGTCATGTAGGTGACTGTCATAAACACCATTTAGTACTATAGTAATAGGAAAGGCTGAATCAAGTTCCATGTCAACATGTGTTGTTCTGTCGCGTGCAATAACTGTAACAGCAGGAATGTCAGGCGTAGGGAGTTTAGGCTCTGGACAAGGGGAACGATAGTGAGAAACAATACCTCTGTTATCAATGGAAAATACATCTTTATATGACTGGAACTGCTGACTAAAAACGGAATCAGTAGGATGCAAATGAGAAATGTATACTAAACGACAACAACGGGCAAAATGTCCACGCTTACCGCACTTTTTGAAATCCATTTCTAAGGCAGGGCACTTGGCAAAATTGACTTTATGCTGTAGGATGCTGTAGAGGAAGCATTTCTGCAGGGATTGGGATGCGGTTGACGAGGGATGGATCTTGGCAGCTTCCTGTATCTGTGCTTGGGTAGCGAAACATCGCAACTTTCTGGCCGTACATGTTTTGAGGCGAGCTAATTCCACAGCCTTATCCTAAGTCAATTTGGTAGCGTATTCGGAAAGTAGGCATTCTCGAATTCAGTTATTTGTGATTCCAATACTCATCTGTTGCATTAGCATGACGCCCTCGATTCAACTTTTTGGTACAGTTGGATACTCGCTGGGTAATACACCGCGAATGAGGTGATCAACAAAACGGTCTAGAGTTTCCGATGGTTCTTGTGTGAGTTGACCAAATGTGAGCTGAGCCGTGAGGAGGTTTGTACGCTGGCCCCATGACTTATCCAGCACATCTAGTGCCTTCGTTATGGTATCTTGAGACTGGAGCTCCAAAGCATCAAATTGACGTCCGTCATCACCGAGTAGGTGTCTGAGAAGCTTCAGTTTCTGGCCTTCTGTGTACAGTTAGTGTAGTTAGAAGCCGCAGGTAGTATGACAAGATAGTTTGTAAACGATGTTTTCCACTGGACCCATGCATTTTCGGTAGGAGGTAAGGACGGATCAAACCAGTAAACTATAAGAGGATGTAATTCCATGGCGTAGGCTCGTAAACCGCGACGCCAGTGTTGTGTACCAAAGGTCACATGCACAATCCGAAATAAAAGGTCCTCTCCGGTAAACAAACTACTGTAATCTGAAAGGTATCTAACTACGTGAGTAAATGAGGTGAAGTCAGTGAAAAAGTGAACCAGTGGTGAGGCCGATAACCATGTACTTAGGTGTGTGTGTGTGTGTGTGTAGTTGTCTATGTTGACCAGCCCCACACATGTTGCACGGATATACAACAGTGGCGTACTTTTGTTTAAACGAATGGTGAATGACAAAGTCAGGATGGTGCGAATTTTCCTTTCAAGACTATCGCCGCCGAACTATATCCGCTTACACTTGGACGCAACGTAGCAGTAGAGGAAGGCAATAAAGATTTGCTAATAAGCTCGACCAGCTACGTCACAGAATAACATAAACATGAATTAGTTCACTTAGTTAAGCATGATTTAGGTATCGAAGTGCGATGTCATAAGACCCGGTAATTTGAATTAGAAGAATAGGCAAAGTTGCAGGAAATAGAGGAAAACAACCACGGTGTAAACAGAAATTGCGTAAAAGGAGAGAGAGAATTATGAGTGTCAAACCGTTAGCTTGAAAGACCAACGGTTAGAGTTTGTATGCTGGGTCTAAGTGCTGTTAGCTTCACAGCCGCATGGAGTGAATTCAACGAGGTGAAATACACCCGATCAATCAAGTCCCATTTCACGGATCTTCGATATTTGACCGGCTGATCACTGTGAGATTTCACACAAACAAGTGTGATACGAGTGGATGGTGCACGATGAGGGGATCAGCAAGGGGACATGCGAAAAGTTACTTAAGCAAGATAAATAAGCCGATTGCTTAAGGTCATTCCTCGCGGTACCGGAGAGTTTGTTGCCAAAATCAGATGGTGAATCACAGTTTTGGAACAGTGGATTTATCACGTAGATAAAACAGCTTTTTCCTAAGTAATGGGATCAAAAATGCATATATCAAAATACAAGACGTGGTGGTGGACTTACCGCCAATTTCAAGCGTCCAGATTGTTTTGTTACGTTGTCTCGTCTCCCATTAACTTGGGTTAAATCATATGCTGCAGGTGATGTAATGCGTCATCAAGACGAATATTGAATTCGGACAACCCAGGAGCAGATATGATGGAATGTGGAAGTAAGTTCCCTGGACTGGATACACGAAATGAGAAAACGTTTCGGCGTCATTCCAACCGGCTATACTGTGTCGCCAACTTCAACTGGCGGCCTCTCAGTGAGGTGTTGTGACTGAATTTCAGTGAGGATCAGCATGGGTGGTTAGAGTCCCTGAGGATCTGGTAAACAGATATGAGATCACCTCGCAGAAGACGATATTTTTCACTAAACACTCCTAGATTTTTCGACTGGTAAGGGAGGTGGAGCAATCCCTTCACATTTTTGTCACCCTCCGTTGTGGCTTCTCAAGAGTAGCGAGGTCAGGCTTTTGCCAGGGGTGTCACACCTGAATGGCGTATTCAACGTGTGCTCTCAGGTGAGTGCTCAGCATCTGCGAAAAGAAAGTAGGATCAAACCGGCCAAACGTCCTTCGCAGTATGCCCAAGTGCTGGATGGCTTTTTTCACTGTCATTTCAGTCTGCTTTGAGCATCCGAGATCGTCCTGCACGAGCACTCCGGGATCAGTCTCATGGGAAGCACACTGCAAGACTTGTTCCAGTCGCTATTGGTAGGTGCTCTGGTGGCTTATAACCATTATATAGCACTTGACAGAGTTAAAGTCAAGCATGTTCTGGGTCGACCATTCGTAACCTCTGTCGAAATCACCTTGCAGTGTTATGTGGTCGTTTACTTTCTGATTACTCTCCAAATCCTGAGGTCATCCACAAATAGTAGAAAGTTCGATGTCAAAACTTCCGCAAGGTCGTTTATGAACAAGAGGGATAATCTTGATCTCAGTACCGAGTCTTGAACGACGACCCAATGAGCCTCTATCGGGTCGGACAGGGTGCCACGAACCCGTACTTTCAAGCGTCATTGGTGAGGAGTGAAGAAATCCAGCCTAGGATAAGGTCACCGATCGCGTAGCTCCGAAGCTTGTGAATGAGAAGCAGGTGATCAAGGCAATCAAATGGCTTCGAGA